>CM024761.1:154717762-154823987 GCA_014218235.1 Colocasia esculenta | reverse complement strand
CATTCGGAGATTTCCGGTCCGGCGCCCAAATTCCTCTCCGGAAGCGCGGTCGCAGGCTGCCGATCCGATCGCATACGGACACCGCTTCGCTAAAACGGACATAACTTTTCGCTCGGTTATCGGAATCGCTTATAAGACTGCAATTCGGAATCGGCACGCAAAGGCGCTTGACGCCCCATTATTGCCTCAGGCGATAAGACGTCGTTTCTGGGTCGAAAAACCTTCGTTTCGCACTCCGAAATTGCGATTCTAGCCGACGATCTCCCCTATTCCAAGGTTTTTTGGCAGTATCGACTCCCTCGATTATGCGAATCGCTGGTGGAGCCCACACGCGGAGCCGACCAGTCATAGCGATCGGAAGTCGTGTTCAACTCGACGCGAGATCTCCCCCCCAGGTCGTGGATATGGGTGCCCGAACATTGCCTATATAGTCACCCCCTCCTGTTTATTCCCACCCCTTCAGCGAAAGAATTGCAGATAACTTTCCGCACGGGCATCGGAATCCCTTATGTGACCACAATTCAGAATCGGAACTCCGAGACGGTCGATAGGGCGCTGGTTTCGCGGAATTCCGTTCCGGGGTCAAAATTCCCCCCCCGGAGCGTGTGTACTAGTACACCGACTGCCGTACCCTCCGGTCGGGCGCGGATATTTATTCGCCCGGGGGTCAGAACCGCCCGCGAGGCCTCAACTAAGAATCGACACTTCGACCCGGTCGGTAAATGGTCGCATTCGGAGATTTCCGGTCCGGCGCCCAAATTCCTATCCGGGAGCGCGGTCGCAGGCTGCCGATGCGATCGCATACGTACACCGCTTCGCTCAAACGGGCATAACTTTTCGCTCGGTTATCGGAATCGCTTATAAGACCCCAATTCGGAATCGGCACGCAGAGGCGCTCGACGCCCACTTATAGCCTTGGCGATAAGACGTCGTTTCGGGGCGAAAAACCTTCGTTTCGCACTCCAAAATTGTGATTATTGCCGACGATCTGCCCTATTCCAAAGTTTTTTGGCAGTATCGACTCCCTCGATTATGCGAATCGCTGGCGGAGCCCACACGCGGAGCCGACCAGTCACAGCGATCGGAAGTCGAGTTCAACTCGACGCGAGATCTCCTCCCCAGGTCGTGGATATGGGTGCCCGAACATCGCCTATATAGTCACCCCCTCCGGTTTATTCTCACCCCTTCAGCGAAAGAATTGGGCAAAACTTTCCGCACGGGCATCGGAATAGCGTATGTGACCACAATTCGGAATCGGAACTCCGAGACGGTCGATAGGGCGCTGGTTTCGCGGAATTCCGTTCCGTGGCCAAAATTCCCCCTCGGAGCGTGTGTACTAGTACACCGACTGCCGTACCCTCCGGTCGGACTCGGATATTTATTCCCCCTGTGGTCGGAACCGACCGCGAGGCCTCAATTTAGAATCGGCACTTCGACCTGGTCGGTAAATGGTCGCATTCGGAGATTTCCGGTCCGGCGCCCAAATATCTCTTCGGGAGCGCGGTCGCAGGCTGCCGATGCGATCGCATACGGACACCGCTTCGCTCAAACGGGCATAACTTTTCGCTCGGTTATCGGAATCACTTACAAGACCCCAATTCGGAATCGGCACGCAGAGGCGCTCGGCGACCCCTTATTGCCTCAGGCGATAAGACGTTGTTTCGGGGTCGAAAAACCTTCGTTTCGCACTCCGAAATTGCGATTCTAGCCGACGATCTCTCCTATTCCAAGGTTTTTTGGAAGTATCGACTCCCTCGATTATGCGAATCGTTGGCGGAGCCCACACGCGGGAGCCGCCCAGTCACAGCGATGGAAGTCGTGTTCAAATCGACGCGAGATCTCCTCCCCATGTCGGGATATGGGTGCCCGAACATCGTCGATATAGTCACCCCTCCGTTTATTCCCACCCCTTCAGTGAATGAATTGGGCATAACTTCCGCACGGGCATCTGAATCGCTTATGTGACCACAATTCGGAATCAGAACTCCGAGACGGTCGAAAGGGCGCTGGTTTCGCAGAATTCCGTTCCGTTGCCAAAATTCTTCCCCGAAGCGTGTGTACTAGTACACCGACTGCCGTACCCTCCAGTCGGACGCGGATATTTATTCGCCCGGGGGTCGGAACCGCCCGCGAGGCCTCAATTCAGAATCGGCACTTCGACCTGGTCGGTAAATGGTCGCATTCGGAGATTTCCGGTTCGGCGCCCAAATTCCTCTCCGGAAGCGCGGTCGCAGGCTGCCGATGCAATCGCATACGGACACCGCTTCGCTCAAACGGGCATAACTTTTCGCTCGGTTATCGGAATCGCTTATAAGACCCCAATTCAAAATCGGCACGCAGAGGCGCTAGACGCCCCCTTATTGCCTCAGGCGATAAGACGTCGTTTCGGGGACGAAAAACCTTCGTTTCGCACTCCGAAATTGCGATTCTAGCTGACGATCTTCCCAATTCGAAGATTTTTTGGCAGTATCGACTCCCTCGATTATGCGAATCGCTGGCGGAGCCCACACGCGGAGCCGCCTAGTCACAGCGATCAGAAGTCGTGTTCAACTCGACGTGAGATCTCCTCCCCAGGTCGTGGATATGGGTGCCCGAACATCGCCGATATAGTCACCCCCTCCGGTTTATTCCCACCCCTTCAGCGAAAGAATTGGGCATAAACTTTCAGGCACGGGCATCGGAATCGCTTATGTGACCACAATTCGTAATCGGCACTCTGAGACGGTCGACAGGGCGCTAGTTTCGCAGAATTCATTTCGGGGCCAAAATCCCCCCCCCCCCCCCCCCCGGAGCGTGTGTAGTAGTACACCGACTGCCGTACCCTCCGATCGGACGCGGATATTTATTCGCCTGGGGTCGGAACCGCCCGCGAGGCCCAAATTCAGAATCGACACTTCGACCCGGTCGGTAAATGGTCGCATTCGGAGATTTCCGGTCCGGCGCCCAAATTCCTCTCCGGAAGCGCGGTCGCAGGCTGCCGATGCGATCGCATACGAACACCGATTCGCTCAAACGGGCATAACTTTTCGCTCGGTTATTGGAATCGCTAATAAGACCCCAATTCGGAATCGGCACGCAGAGGCGCTCGACACCCCGTTATTGCCTCAGGCGATAAGTCGTCGTTTCAGGGTCGAAAAACCTTCGTTTCGCACTCCGAAATTGTGATTCTAGCCGACGATCTGCCCTATTCCAAAGTTTTTTGGCAGTATCGACTCCCTCGATTATGCGAATCGCTAGCCGAGCCCACACGCAGTGCCGCCCAGTCACAGCGATCGGAAGTCGTGTTCAACTCGACGCAAGATCTCCTCCCTAGGTCGTGGATATGGGTGCCCGAACATCGCCGATATAGTCACCCCCACCGGTTTATTCCCACCCCTTCAGCGAAAGAATTGGGCATAACTTTCCGCACGAGCATCAGAATCGCTTATGTGACCACAATTCAGAATCGGAAATCCGAGACGGTCGACAGGGCGCTGGTTTGCGGAATTCCGTTCGGGGCCAAAATCCCCCCGTAGCGTGTGTACTAGTACACCGACTGCCGTACCTCCGGTCGGACGCGGATATTTATTCGCCCGGGGGTCGGAACCGCCCGCGAGGCCCAATCAGAATCGGCACTTCGACCCGGTCGGAAACCGTCGCATTCGGAGATTTTCGGTCCGGCGCCCAAATTCCTCTCCGGGAGCGCGGTCGCAGGCTGCCGATGCGATCGCATACAGACACCGCTTCGCTCAAACGGGCATAACTTTTCGCTCGATTATCAGAATCGCTTATAAGACCCCAATTCGGAATCGGCACGCAGAGGCGCTCGATGCTCCCTTATTGCCTCAGGCGATAAGACGTCGTTTCGGGGATGAAAAACCTTCGTTTCGCACTCCGAAATTGCGATTCTAGCCGACGATCTCCCCTATTTCAAAGTTTTTTGGCAGTATCGACTCCCTCGATTATGCGAATTGCTGGCCGAGCCCACACGCAGAGCCGCCCAGTCACAGCGATCGGAAGTCGTGTTCAATTCGACGGAAGATCTCCTCCCCAGGTCGTGGATATGGGTGCCCGAACATCGCCGATATAGTCACCCCCTCCGGTTTATTCCCACCCCCCTTCAGCGAAAGAATTGGGCATAACATTCCGCACGGGCATCAGAATCGCTTATGTGACCACAATTCGGAATCGGCACTCCGAGACGGTCGACATGGCGCTGGTTTCGCAGAATTCCGTTCTGTGGCCAAAATTCCTCCCCGGAGTGTGTGTACTAGTACACCGACTGCCATACCCTCCGGTCGGACGCGGATATTTATTCACCCAGGGGTCGGAACTGCCCGCGACGCCACAATTCAGAATCGACACTTCGACCCGGTCGGTAAATGGTCGCATTCGGAGATTTCCGGTCCGGCGCCCAAATTCCTCTCCGGGAGCGTGGTCGCAGGCTGCCGATGCGATCGCATACGGACACCGCTTCGCTCAAACGGGCATAACTTTTCGCTCGGTTAGCGGAATCGCTTTTAAGACCGCAATTCGGAATCGGCACGTAGAGGCGCTCGACTCCCCCTTATAGCCTCAGCTGATAAGACGTCGTTTCGGGGTCGAAAAACCTTCGTTTCGCACTCCAAAATTGTGATTCTTGTCGACGATCTCCCCTATTCCAAAGGTTTTTGGCAGTATCGACTCCCTCGATTATGCGAATCGCTGGCGGAGCCCACACGCGGAGCCGACCAGTCACAGCAATCGAAGTCGTGTTCAACTCGACGCGAGATCTCTCCCAGGACTTGGATATGGGTGCCCGAACATTGCCTATAAAAGTCACCCCCTCCGGTTTATTCCCACCCCTTTAGCGAAAGAATTGGGCATAACATTCCGCACGGGCATCGGAATCGCTTATGTGACCACAATTTGGAATCGGAACTCCGAGACGTTCGACAGGGCGCTGGTTTCGCAGAATTCCGTTCCTTGACCAAAATTCCCCCCCGGAGCGTGTGTACTAGTACACCGACTGCCGTACCCTCCGGTCGGATGCGAATATTTATTCGCCCGGGGGTCGGAACCGCCTGCGAGGACTCAATTTAGAATCGGCACATCGACCCAGTCGGTAAATGGTCGCATTCGGATATTTCCGGTCCGGCTCCCAAATTCCTCTTCGGGAGCGCGATCGCAGGCTGCCGATGCGATCGCATACGGACACCGCTTCGCTCAAACGGGGATAACTTTTCGCTCGGTTATCGGAATCACTTGCAAGACCTCAATTCAGAATCGGCACGCAGAGGCACTCGACGCTCCCTTATTGCCTCAGGCGATAAGATGTCGTTTTGGGGACGAAAAACCTTCATTTCGCACTCTAAAATTACGATTCTAGCCGACGTTCTCCCCTCTTCCAAAGTTTTTTGGCAGTATCGACTCCCTCGATTGTGTGAATTGCTGGCGGATCCCACACGCAGAGCCGCCCAGTCACAGCGATCGGAAGTCGTGTTCAACTCGACGCGAGATCTCCTCCCCAGGTCGTGGATATGGGTGCCTGAACATCGCCGATATAGTCACCCCCTCCGGTTATTCCCAGCCCTTCAGCGAAAGAATTGGGCATAACTTTCCGCACGGGCATCAGAATCGCTTATGTGACCACAATTCGGAATCGGCACTCCGAGGCGGTTGACAGGGCATTGGTTTCGCGGAATTCTGTTCCGGGGCCAAAATTCCCCCCGAACCGTGTGTACTAGTACACCGACTACCGTACCCTCCGGTCGGACGCGGATATTTCTTCGCCCGGGGGTCGGAACCGCCCGCGAGGCCCCAATTCAGAATCGGCACTTCGACCCGGTCGGTAAATGGTCGCATTCAGAGATTTCCGGTTCGGCGCCCAAATACCTCTCCGGGAGTGCGGTCGCAGGTTGCCGATGCGATCGCATACGGACACCGCTTCGCTCAAACGGGCATAACTTTTCACTCGGTTATCGGAATCGCTTATAAGACCCCAATTCGGAATCGGCACGCAGAGGCGCTCGAACCCCTTTTTTGGCCTTAGGCAAAAAGACGTTGTTTCGGGGTCGAAAAACCTTCGTTTTGAACTCTGAAATTGCGATTCTAGCCGGCGATCTCCCCTATTCCAAGGTTTTTTGGCAGTATCGACTCCCTCGATTATGCGAATCGCTGGCGGAGCCCTCACGCAGAGCCGCCCAGTCACAACGATCGGAAGTCGTGTTCAACTCGACACGAGATCTCCTCCCCAGGTCGTGGATATGGGTGCCCGAACATCGCCGATATAGTCACCCCTCCGGTTTATTCCCGCCCCTTCAGCGAATGAATTGGGAATAACTTTCCACACGGGCATCAGAATCGCTTATGTGACCACAATTCGGAATCGGCACTCCGAGACGGCCGACAAGGCACTGGTTTCACAGAATTTCGTTCCGGGGACAAAATTCCCCACCGGAGCGTGTGTACTAGTACACCGACTGCCGTACCCTCCAGTCGGACGCGGATATTTATTCGCCCGGGGTTCGGAACCGCCCGCGAGGCTCCAATTCAGAATCGGCACTTCGACCCAGTCGGTAAATGGTCGCATTCGGAGATTTCCGGTCCGGCGCCCAAATTCCTCTCCGGGAGCGCGATCGCAGGCTGCCGATGCGATCGCACACGGACACCGCTTCGTTCAAACGGGCATAACTTTTTGCTCGGTTATCGGAATCGCTTATAAGAACCAAATTCGGAATCGGCACGCAGAGGTGCTCGACGGCCCTTTATTGCCTCAGGCGATAAGACGTCATTTCGGGGTCGAAAAACCATCATTTCACACTCCGAAATTGCGATTCTAGCCGACGATCTCTCCTATTCGAAGGTTTTTTGGCAGTATCGACTCCCTCGATTATGCGAATCGTTGGCGGAGCCCACACGCAGAGCCGCCCAGTCACAGCGATCGGAAGTCGTGTTCAACTCGACACGAGATCTCCTCCCCAGGTCGTGGATATGGGTGCCCGAACATCGCCGATATAGTCACCCCTCCGGTTTATTCCCACCCCTTCAGCGAAAGAATTGTGCATAACTTTCCGCACGGGCATCGGATTCGCTTATGTGACCACAATTCGGAATCGACACTCCGAGACGGTCGACTGGGCGCTAGTTTCGCGGAATTCCATTTCGGGGCAAAAATTCCCCCGCGGAGCGTGTGTACTAGTACACCGACTGCCGTACCGTCCGGTCGGACGCGGATATTTATTCGCCCGGGGGTCGGAACCTCCCGCGAGGGCCCAATTCAGAATCGGTACTTCGACCCGGTCGGTAAATGGTCGCATTCGGAGATTTCCGGTCCGGCGCCCAAATTCCTCTCCGGGAGCGCGGTCGCAGGCTGCTGATGCGATCGCATACGGACACCGCTTCGCTCAAACGGGCATAACGTTTCGCTCGGTTATTGGAATCGCTTATAAGACCCCTATTCGGAATCGGCACGCAGAGGCGCTCGACGACCCCTTATTGTCTCAGGCGATAAGATGTCGTTTCGGAGTCGAAAAACCTTCGTTTCGCACTCCGAAATTGCGATTCTAGCCCACGATCTCTCCTATTCCAAGGTTTTTTGGCAGCATCGACTCCCTCGATTATGCGAATCGTTGGCGGAGCCCACACGCGGAGCCGCCCAGTCAAAGCGATTGGAAATCGTGTTCAAATTGACGCGAGATCTCCTCCCCATGTCGTGGATATGGGTGCCCGAACATCCCCGATATAGTCACCCCTCCGGTTTATTCCCACCCCTTCAGTGAAGGAATTGGGCATAACTTTCCGCAAGGGCATCGGAATCGCTTATGTGACCAAAATTTGGAATCAGCACTCCGAGACGGTCGACAGGGCACTGGCTTCGCGGAATTCCATTTCGGGGCCAAAATTCCCCCCTGGAGCGTGTGTACTAGTACACCGACTGTCGTACCCTTCGGTCGGACACGGATATTTATTCGCCCGGGGGTCGGAACCGCCCGCGAGGCCCCAATTCAGAATCGACACTTCGACCCGGTCGGTAAATGGTCGCATTCGGAGATTTCCGGTCCGGCGCCCAAATTCCTCTCCGGGAGCGCGGTCGCAGGCTGCCGATGCGATCGCATACGGACACCGCTTCGCTCAAACGGGCATAACTTTTTGCTCGGTTATCAGAATCGCTTATAAGACCCCAATTCGGAATCGGCACGCAGAGGCGCTCGACGCCCCCTTATTGCCTCAGACGATAAGATGTCGATTCGGGACAAAAAACCTTCGTTTCACACTCCGAAATTGCGATTCTAGCCGACGATCTCCGCTATTCCAAAGTTTTTTGGCAGTATCGACTCCCTCGATTATGCGAATCGCTGGCGTAGCCCACACGCAGAGCCGACCAGTCACAGTGATCGGAAGTCGTGTCAACTCGACGAGAAATCTCCTCCCCAGGTCGTGGATATGGGTGCCCGAACATCGAATATATAGTCACCCCCTTCGGTTTATTCCCACCCCTTCAGCGAAAGAATTGGGCATAACATTCCGCACGGGCATCGGAATCGCTTATGTGATCACAATTCGGAATCGGAACTCCGAGACGGTCGACAGGACGATGGTTTCGCGGAATTCCGTTCCGTGGCCAAAATTCCCCCCCGGCGCGTGTGTACTAGTACACCGACTGCTGTACCCTCCGGTCGGACGCGGATATTTATTCGCCCGGGGGTCGGATCCGCCCGCGAGACCTCAATTCAGAATCGACACTTCAACCCGGTCGGTAAATGGTCACATTCGGGGATTTCCGGTCCGGCGCCCAAATTCCTCTCCGGGAGCGCGGTCGCAGGCTATCGATGCGATCGCATACGGACACCGCTTCGCTCAAACGGGCATAACTTTTCGCTCGGTTATCGGAATCGCTTATAAGACCCCAATTCGGAATCGACACGCAGAGGCGCTCGATGCCCCCTTATAGCCTAAGGCGATAAGACGTCGTTTCGGGGTCGAAAAACCTTCGTTTCGCACTCCGAAATTGCGATTCTAGCCGACGATCTCTCCTACTCCAAGGTTTTTTGGCAATATCGACTCCCTCGATTATGCGAATCATTGGCGGAGCCCACACGCGGAGCTGCCCAGTCACAGCGATTGGAAGTCGTGTTCAAATCGATGCGAGATCTCCTCCCATGTCGTGGATATGGGTGCCCGAACATCGCCGATATAGTCACCCCCTCCGGTTTATTCCCACCCCTTCAGTTAAAGAATTCGTCATAACTTTCCGCACGGCATCGGAATCGCTTATGTGACCACAATTCGGAATCGGCACTCCGAGACGGTCGACAGGGCGCTGGTTTCGCGGAATTGCGTTTCGGGCCAAAATTCCCCCCCCCGAGCGTGTGTACTAGTACACCGACTGCCGTCCCTCCGTCGGACGCGGATATTTATATTCGCCCGGGGGTCGGAACCGCCCGCGAGGCCCCAATTCAGAATCGCACTTCGACCCGTCGGTAAATGGTCGCATTCGAATATTTCCTGTCCGGCGCCCAAATTCCTCTCCGGGAGCGCGGTCGCAGGGTGCCGATGCGAACGCATACGGACACCGCTTCGCTCAAACGGGCATAACATTTCCCTCGGTTATCAGAATCGCTTATAAGACCCCAATTCGGAATCGGCACGCAGAGGCGCTCGACGCCTCGTTATTGCCTAAGGTGATAAGACGTCGTTTTGGGGACGAAAAACCTTCGTTTCGCACTCCGAAATTGTGATTCTAGCCGAGGATCTCCTCCCTAGGTCGTGGATATGGGTGCCCGAACATCGCCTATATAGTCACCTCCTCCTGTTTATTCCCACCCCTTCAGCGAAAGAATTGGGCTTAACTTTCCGCACGGGCATCGGAATCACTTATGTGACCACAATTCGGAATCGGAACTCCGAGACGGTCGACAGGGCGCTGGTTTCGCGGAATTCCATTCCGTGGCCAAGATTCCCCCCCAGAGCGTGTGTACTAGTACACCGACTGCCGTACCCTCCAGTCAGACGTGGATATTTATTCGCCCAGGGGTCGAACCGCCCGCGAGACCCCAATTCAGAATCGACACTTCGACCCGGTCGGTAAATGGTCGCATTCAGAGATTTCTGGTCCGGCGCCCAAATTCCTCTCCGGGAGTGCGGTCGCAGGCTGCTGATGCGATCGCATACGGACACCGCTTTGCTCAAACGGGCATAACTTTTCGCTCGGTTATCGGAATCGCTTATAAGACCCCAATTCGGAATCGGCACGCAGAGGCGCTCGACGACCCCTTATTGACTCAGGCGATAAGACGTCATTTCGGGGTCGAAAAACCTTCGTTTCGCACTCCAAAATTGCGATTCTTGCCGACGATCTACCCTATTCCAAAGATTTTTGGCAGTATCGACTCCCTCGATTATGCGAATCGTTGGCAGAGACCACACGCGGAGCCGACCAGTCAGAGCGATCGGAAGTCGTGTTCAACAAGACGCGAGATCTCCTACCCAGGTCGTGGATATGGGTGCCCGAACATCGCCTATATAGTCACCCCCTCCAGTTTATTCCCACCCCTTCGCGAAAGAATGGGCATAACCTTCCGCACGGGCATCGGAATCGCTTATGTGACCACAATTCGGAATCAGCACTCCGAGACGGTCGACAGGGAGCTGGTTTCTCAGAATTCCGTTCTGTGGCCAAAATTCCCCCCCGGAGCGTGTGTACTAGTACACCGACTATCGTACCCTCCGGTCGGACGCGGATATTTATTCGCCCGGGGGTCGGAACCGCCCGCGAGGCCCCAATTCAGAATCGGCACTTCGACCCAGTCGTTAAATGGTCGCATTCAGAGATTTCCGGTCCGGCGCCCAAATTCCTCTCCGGGAGTGCGGTCACAGGCTGCCGATGCGATCGCATACGGACACCGCTTCACTCAAAGGGGCATAACTTTTTGCTCGGTTATCGGAATCACTTATAAGACCACAATTCAGAATCGCACGCAGAGGCGCTCGACGCTCCCTTATTGTCTCATGCGATAAGACGTCGTTTCGGGGTTGAAAAACTTTCGTTTCGCACTCCGAAATTGCGATTCTAGCCGACGATCTCCCCTATTCCAAAGCTTTTTGGCAATATCGACTCCCTCGATTTTGCGAATCGCTGGAGGAGCCCACACGCGGAGCCGCCCAGTCACAGCGATCGGAAGTTGTGTTCAGTCGCTCGAGATCTCCCCCCAGGTCGTGGATAGGGTGCCCGAACATCGCCGATATAGTCACCCCCTCCGGTTTATTCCCAACCCTTCAGCGAAAGAATTGGGCATGACTTTCCGCACGGGCATCAGAATCGCTTATGTGGCCACAATTCGGAATCGGAACTCTGAGACGGTCGACAGGGCGCTGGTTTCGCGGAATTCCGTTACGTGGCCAAAATTCCCCCCCCCAGAGCGTGTGTACTAGTACAACGACTGCCGTACCCCCCGCCCGGACGCGGATAATTATTCTCCCGGGGGTCGGAACCGCCCGCGAGGCCTCAATTCAGAATCGGCACTTCGACCCGGTTGGTAAATGGTCGCATTCAGAGATTTCCGGTCCGGCGCCCAAATTCCTCTCCGGGAGCGCGATCGCAGGTTGCCGATGCGATCGCATACGGACACCGCTTCGCTCAAACGGACATAACTTTTCGCTCGGTTATCGGAATCGCTTATAAGACCCCACTTCGGAATTGGCACGCAGAGGCGCTCGACGCCCCCTTATTGCCTTAGGCGATAAGACATCGTTTCGGGGTCGAAAAACCTTCGTTTCGCACTCCGAAATTGCGACTCTAGCTGACGATCTCTCCTATTCCAAGGTTTTTTGGCAGGATCGACTCCCTCGATTATGCGAATCGTTAGTGGAGCCCACACGCGGAGCCGCCCAGTCACAGCGATCGGAAGTCGTATTCAAATCGACGCGAGATCTCCTCCCCATGTCGTGATATGGGTGCCCAACATCGCCGATATAGTCACCCCCTCCGGTTTATTCCCACCCCTTCAGTGAAAGATTGGGCATAACTTTCCGCACGGGCATCGAATATCTTATGTGACCACAATTCGGATCGGAACTCCGAGACGGTCGCAGGGCGCTGGTTTCGCGGAATTGCATTTCGGGGCCAAAATTCCCCCTCGAGCGTGTGTACTAGTACAACGACTGTCGTACCCTCCGGTCGGACGCGGATATTTATTCGCCCGGGGGTCGTAACCACCAGCGAGGCCCCAATTAAGAATCGACATTTCGACCCGGTCGGTAAATGGTCGCATTCGGAGATTTCCGGTCCAGCGCCCAAATTCCTCTCCGGGAGCGTGGTCGCAGTCTGCCAATGCGATCACATACGGACACCGCTTCGCTCAAACGGGCATAACTTTTCGCTCGGTTATCGGAATCGCTTATAAGACCCCAATTCGGAATCGGCACGTAGAGGCGCTCGACGTCCCCTTATTGCCTCAGGCGATAAGACGTCATTTTGGGGACGAAAAACCTTCGTTTCGCTCTCTGAAATTGCGATTCTAGCCGACGATCTCCCCTATTCTAAGGTTTTTTGGCAGTATCGACTCCCTCGATTATGCGAATCGCTGGCGGAGCCCACAAGCAAGAGCTCCCAGTCAAGCGATCGGAAGTCGTGTTCAACTCGACGCGAGATCTCCTCCCAGTAGTGGATATGGGTGCCCGAACATCGCCATATAGTCACCCCCTCCGTTTATTCCCACCCCTTCAGCGAAAGAATTGGGCATAACTTTCTGCACGGGCATCAGAATCGCTTATGTGACCACAATTCGGAATCGGTACTCTGAGACGGTCGACAGGGCGCTGGTTTCGCGGAATTCTGTTCCGGGGCCAAAATTCCACCTCAGAGCGTGTGTACTAGTACACCTACTACCTTACCCTCTGGTCGGACGCGGATATTTATTTGCCCGGGGGTCGGAACTGCTCGCGAGGCCTCAATTCAGAATCGGCACTTCGACCCGGTTGGTAAATGGTCGCATTCGGAGATTTCCGGTCCGGCGCCCAAATTCCTCTCCGGGAGCGCGGTCGCAGGCTGCCGATGCGATCGCATACGGACACCGCTTCGCTCAGACGGGCATAACTTTTCGCTCGGTTATCGGAATCGCTTATAAGACCCCAATTCGGAATCAGCACGCAGAGGCGCTCGATGCCCCCTTATTGCCTTAGGCGATAAGACGTCGTTTCGGGGTCGAAAAACCTTCGTTTCACACTCCAAAATTGCGATTCTAGCCGACGATCTCTCCTATTCCAAGGTTTTTTGGCAGTATCAACTCCCTCAATTATGCGAATCGTTGGCGAAGTCCACACGCGGAGCCGCCCAGTCACAGCGATCGGAAGTTGTGTTCAAATCGACGCGAGATCTGCTCCCTATGTCGTCGATATGGGTGCCCGAACATCGCCGATATAGTCACCCCCTCTGGTTTATTCCCACCCCTTTAGTGAAAGAATTGGGCAAAACTTTCCGCACGGGATCGGAATTGCTTATGTGACAACAATTCGGAATCAGCACTCTGAGACGGTCGACAGGGAGCTGGTTTCACGGAATTTCATTTCGGGGCCAAAATTCCCCCTCGGAGCTTGTGTACTAGTACACCGACCGCCGTACCCTCCGGTAGGACGCGGATAGTTATTCGCCCGGTGGTCAGAACCACCAGCGAGGCCCCAATTCAAAATCGGCACTTCGACCCGGTCGGTAAATGGTCGCATTCGGAGATTTCCGGTCCAGCGCCCAAATTCCTCACTGGGAGCGCGGTCGCAGGCTGCCGATGCGATCACATACGGACACAGCTTCGCTCAAACGGGCATAACTTTTCGCTCGGTTATCGGAATCGCTTATAAGACCCCAATTCGGAATCGGGACGTAGAGGCGCTCGACGCCCCCTTATTGCCTCAGGCGATAAGACGTCATTTCGGGGACGAAAAACCTTCATTTCGCACTCCGAAATTGCGATTCTAGCCGACGATCTTCCCTATTCTAAGGTTTTTTGGCAGTATCGACTCCCTTGATTATGCGAATCGCTGGCGGAGCCCACAAGCAGAGCCGCCCAGTCAAAGCGATCGGAAGTCGTGTTCAACTCGACGTGAGATCTCCTCCCCAGGTCGTAGATATGGGTGCCCGAACATCGCCTATATAGTCACCCCTCCGGTTTATTCTCACCCCTTCAGCGAAAGAATTGGTCATAACTTTCCGCGCGGGCATCAGAATCGCTTATGTGACCACAATTCGGAATCGGCACTCCGAGACGGTCGACAGGGCGCTGGTTTCACGGAATTCCGTTCTGTGGCCAAAATTCCCTCCCGGAGCGTGTGTACTAGTACACCGACTGCCGTACCCTCCGGTCGGACGCGGATATTTATTCACCCGGGGGTCAGAACCGCCCGTGAGGCCTCAATTCAGAATCCGCACTTCGACCCGGTTGGTAAATGGTCACATTCGGAGATTTCCGGTCCGGCACCCAAATTCCTCTCCGGGTGCGCGGTTGCAGGCTGCCGATGAGATCGCATACGGACACCGCTTCGCTCAAACGTGCATAACTTTTCGCTCGGTTATCGGAATCGCTTATAAGACCCCAATTCGGAATCGGCACGCAGAGGCGCTCGACCTCCCTTATTGCCTTAGGTGATAAGACGTCGTTTCGGGGACGAAAAACCTTCATTTCGCACTCAGAAATTGCGATTCTAACCGACGATCTCCCCTATTCCAAGGTTTTTTGGCAGTATCGACTCCCTCGATTATGCGAATCACTAGCGGAGCCCACAAGCAGAGCCGCCCAGTCAAAGCGATCGAAAGCTGTGTTCAGCTCGACGCGAGATCTGCTCCCCAGGTCGTGGATATGGGTGTCCGAACATCGCCTATATAGTCACCCCCTCCGGTTTATTCCCACCCGTTCAGCGAAAGAATTGGGCATAACTTTTCGCACGGGCATCGGAATCGCTTATGTGACCACAATTCGGAATCAGAACTCCGAGACGGTCGACAGGGCGCTGGTTTCGCGAAATTCCGTTACGTGGCCAAAATTCCTCCCCCCCCCACCCCGGAGCGTGTGTACTAGTACACCGACTGCCGTACTCTCCGGCCGGACGCGGATATTTATTCGCCCGAGGGTCGGAACCGCCCGCGAGGCCCCAATTTAGAATCGGCACTTCGACCCGGTCGGTAAATGGACGCATTCGGAGATTTCCGGTCCGGCGCCCAAATTCCTCTCCGGGAGCGCGGTCGCAGGCTGCCGATGCGATCGCATACGGAAGCTGCTTCGCTCAAACGGGCATAACTTTTCGCTCGGTTATCGGAATCGCTTATAAGACCCCAATTCGGAATCGGCTCGCAGAGGCGCTCGATGCCCCCTTATTGCCTCAGGCGATAAGACGTCATTTCGGGGTCGAAAAACCTTTGTTTCAGACTCCAAAATTACGATTCTAGCCGACGATCTCTCCTATTCCAAGGTTTTTTGGCAATATCGACTCCCTCGATTATGCGAATCGTTGGCGGAGCCCACCGCGGAGCCGCCCAGTCACAGCGATCGATAAGTCGTTCAAATCGACGCGAGATCTCCTCCCATGTCGTGGATATGGTGCCCGAACATCGCCGATATAGTCACCCCCTCCGGTTTATGTGACCACATTTGAATCGGCACTCCGAGACGGTCGACAGGGCGCTGGTTTCACGGAATTACGTTTCGGTGCCTAAATTACCCCCCGGAGCGTGTGTACTAGTACACCGACTGCCGTACCCTCCGGTCGGACGCGGATATTTATTCGCCCGGGGGTCGGAACGACCCGCGAGGCCCCAATTCAGACTCGGCACATCGACCTGGTCAGTAAATGGTCGCATTCGGAGATTTCCCGTCCGGTGCCCAAATTCCTCTCCGGGAGCGCGGTCGCAGGCTGCCGATGCGATCGCATACGGACACCGCTTCGCTCAAACGGGAATAACTTTTCGCTCGGTTATCGAAATCGCTTATAAGACCCCAATTCGGAATCGGCACGCAGAGGCGCTCGACGCCCCCTTATTGCCTCAGGCGATAAGTCGTCGTTTCAGGGATGAAGAACCTTCGTTTCGCACTCCAAAATTGCGATTCTAGCCGACAATCTCCCGTATTCCAAGGTTTTTTTGGCAGTATCGACTCCCTCGATTATGCGAATCACTGGCGGAGCCCACAAGCAGAGCCGCCCAATCAAAGCGATCGAAAGTCGTGTTCAACTCAACGCGAGATCTCCTCCCCAGGTCGTGGATATGGGTGCCCGAACATCGCCTATATAGTCACCTCCTCCGATTTATTCCCTCCCCTTCAGCGAAAGAATTGGGCATAACTTTCCGCACGGGCATCAGAATCGCTTATGTGACCACAATTCGGAATCGGCACTCCGAGACGGTCGACAGGGCACTGGTTTCGCGGAATTCCGTTCCGTGGCCAAAATTCCCCCCCCAGAGCGTGTGTACTAGTACAACAACTGCCCTACCCCCCGGCCGGACGCGGATATTTATTCGCCCTGGGTCGGAACCGGCCCGCGAGCCGCCCATTCAGAATGGCACTTCAACCCGGTTGGTAAATGGTCGCATTCGGAGATTTCCGGTCCGGCGCCCAATTCCTCTCCGGGAGCGCGGTCGTAGGCTGCCGATGCGATCGCATACGGACACCGCTTCGCTCAGACGGGCATAACTTTTCGCTCGGTTATCGGAATCGCTTATAAGACCCCAATTAGGAATCGGCACGCAGAGGCGCTCGATACCCCCTTATTGCCTTATGCTATAACGTCGTTTTGGGGTCGAAAACCTTCGTTTCACACTCCAAAAATGCGATTAGCCTGCTTCATCTCTTATTCCAAGTTTTTTTGGCAGTTTCAACTCCCTCGATTATGAGAATCGTTGGGGGAGCCCAGACGCGGAGCCGCCCAGTCACAGCGATCGGAAGTCGTGTTCAAATCGACGTGAGATCTCCTCCCCATGTCATGGATATGGGTGCCCGAACATCGCCGATATAGTCACCCCCTCCGGTTTATTCCCACCCCTTCAGTGAAAGAATTGGGCAAAACTTTCCGCACGGGCATCGGAATTGCTTATGTGACAAAAATTCGGAATCAGCACTCTGAGACGGTCGACAGGGCGCTGGTTTCGCGGAATTCTGTTCCGGGGCCAAAATTCCACCCCGGAGCGTGTGTACTAGTACACCGACTACCTTACCCTCTGGTCGGACGCGGATATTTATTCGCCCGGGTGTCGGAACCGCCCGCGAGGCCTCAATTCAGAATCGGCACTTCGACCCGGTTGGTAAATGGTCGCATTCGGAGATTTCCGGTCCGGCGCCCAAATTCCTCTCCGGGAGCGCGGTCGTAGGCTGCCGATGCGATCGCATACGGACACCGCTTTGCTCAGACGGGCATAACTTTTCGCTCGGTTATCGGAATCGCTTATAAGACCCCAATTCGGAATCGGCACGCAGAGGCGCTCGATGCCCCCTTATTGCCTTAGGCGATAAGACGTCATTTCGGGGTTGAAAAACCTTCGTTTCACACTCCAAAATTGCGATTCTAGCCGACGATCTCTCCTATTCCAAGGTTTTTTGGCAGTATCAACTCCCTCGATTATGCGAATCGTTGGCGAAGCCCACACGCGGAGCCGCCCAGTCACACCGATCGGAAGTTGTGTTCAAATCGACGCGAGATCTCCTCCCTATGTCGGGGATGTGGGCGCCCGAACATCGCCGATATAGTCACCCCCTCTGGTTTATTCCCACCCCTTTAGTGAAAGAATTGGGCAAAACTTTCCGCACGGGCATCGGAATTGCTTATGTGACAACAATTCGTAATCAGCACTCTGAGACGGTCGACAGGGAGCTGGTTTCGCGGAATTTCGTTTCGGGGCCAAAATTCCCCCTCGGAGCTTGTGTACTAGTACACCGACCGCCGTACCCTCCGGTCGGACGCGGATATTTATTCGCCCGGGGGTCGGAACCACCAGCGAGTCCCCAATTCAAAATCGGCACTTCGACCCGGTCGGTAAATGGTCGCATTCGGAGATTTCCGGTCCAGCGCCCAAATTCCTCTCTGGGAGCGCGGTCGCAGGCTGCCGATGCGATCGCATACGGACACCGCTTCGCTCAAACGGGCATAACTTTTCGCTCGGTTATCGGAATCGCTTATAAGACCCCAATTCGGAATCGGCACGCAGAGGCGCTCGATGCCCCCTTATCGCCTCAGGCGATAAGACGTCATTTCGGGGTCGAAAAACCTTTGTTTCGGACTCCAAAATTTCGATTCTAGCCGACGATCTCTCCTATTCCAAGGTTTTTTGGCAATATCGACTCCCTCGATTATGCGAATCATTGGCGGAGCCCACACGCGGAGCCGCCCAGTCACAGCGATCGAAAGTCATGTTCAAATCGACGCGAGATCTCCTCCCCATGTCGTGGATATGGGTGCCCGAACATCGCCGATATAGTCACCCCCTCCGGTTTATGTGACCACAATTCGGAATCGGCACTGCGAGACGGTCGACAGGGCGCTGGTTTCACGGAATTCCGTTTCGGTGCCTAAATTCCCCATCGGAGCGTGTGTACTAGTACACCGACTGCCGTACCCTCCGGTCGGACGCGGATATTTATTCGCCCGGGGGTCGGAACCACCCGCGAGGCCCCAATTCAGAATCGGCACTTCGACCTGGTCAGTAAATGGTCGCATTCGGAGATTTCCCGTTCGGCGCCCAAATTCCTCTCCGGGAGCGCGGTCGCAGGCTGCCGATGCGATCGCATACGGACATCGCTTCGCTCAAACGGGAATAACTTTTCGCTCGGTTATCGAAATCGCTTATAAGACCCCAATTCGGAATCGGCACGCAGAGGCGCTCGACGCCCCCTTATTGCCTCAGGCGATAAGTCGTCGTTTCAGGGATGAAGAACCTTCGTTTCGCACTCCAAATTGCGATTCTAGCCGACACACCTCCCCTATTCCAAGTTGTTTTTGGCTAGCGACTCCCTCGATTATGCGAATCACTGGCGGAGCCCACAAGCAGAGCCGCCCATCAAGCGATCGGAAGTCGTGTTCAACTCAACGGAGATCTCCTCCCCAGGTCGTGGATATGGGTGCCCGAACATCGCCTATATAGTCACCCTCCTCCGGTTTATTCCCTCCTTCAGCGAAAGAATTGGGCATAACTTTCCGCACGGCATCAGAATCGCTTATGTGACCACATTCGGAATCGGCACTCCGAGACGGTCGACAGGGCGCTGGTTTCACAGAATTCCGTTCCGTGGCCAAAATTCCCCCCCAGAGCGTGTGTACTAGTACAACGACTGCCCTACCCCCCGGCCGGACGCGGATATTTATTCGCCCGCGGGTGGGAACCGTCCCCGAGGCCTCAATTCAGAATCAGCACTTCGACCCGGTTGGTAAATGGTCGCATTCTTGATTTCCGGTCCGGCGCCCAAATTCCTCTCCGGGAGCGCGGTCGCAGGCTGCCGATGCGATCGCATACGGCACCCGCTTCGCTCAACGGGCATAACTTTTCGCTCGGTTATCGGAATCGCTTATAAGACCCAGCAATTTCGGAATCGGCACGCAGAGGCGCTCGATGCCCCCTTATTGCCTTAGGCGTAAGACGTCTTTCGGGGTCGAAAACCTTCGTTTCACACACTCGAAAATTGCGATTCTAGCCGACGATCTCTCCTATTCCAGGTTTTTTGTCAGTATCAACTCCCTCGATTATGAGAATCGTTGGGGGAGCCCACCACGCGGAGCCGCCCAGTCACAGCGATCGGAAGTCGTGTTCAAATCGACGCGAGATCTCCTCCTTATGTCGTGGATATGGGTGCCCGAACATCGCCGATATAGTCACCCCCTCCGGTTTATTCCCACCCCTTCAGTGAAAGAATTGGGCATAACTTTCTGCACGGGCATCGGAATTGCTTATGTGACCAAAATTCGGAATCGGCACTCTGAGACGGTCGACAGGGAGCTGGTTTCGCGAAATTCCGTTTCGGGGCCAAAATTCCCCCTCGGAGCGTGTGTACTAGTACACCGACCTCTGTACCCTCCGGTCGGATGCGGATATTATTCGCACGGGGGTCGTAACCCCAGCGAGGCCCCAATTAAGAATCGACACTTCGACCCCGTCGGTAATGGTCGCATTCGAGATTTCCGGTCCGGCGCCCAAATTCTCCGGGAGCGCGTCGCAGGCTGCCGATGCGATCACATACGACACGCGCTTCGCTCAAACGGCATAACTTTTTGCTCGTTATCGGAATCGCTTATAACCCCAATTCGAATCGGCACGTAGAGGCGCTCGACGCCCCCTTATTGCCTCAGGCGATAAGACGTCATTTCGGTGTCGAAAAACCGTCGTTTCGCACTCCGAAATTGCGATTCTAGCCGCGATCTGCCCTTTTCTAAGGTTTTTGGCAGTATCGACTCCCCGATTATGCGAATCGCTGGCGGAGCCCACTCCAGCCGCCCAGTCAAGTGATCGAAAGCTGTGTTCAACTCGACGCGAGATCTCCTCACAGGTTGTGGATATGTGTGCCCGAACATCGCCGATATAGACACCCCCTCCGGTTTATTCCCACCCGTTCAGCGAAAGAATTGGGCATAACTTTCCGCACGGGCATCGGAATTGCTTATGTGACCATAATTCGGAATCAGAACTCCGAGAACGGTCGACAGGGCGCTGGTTTCGCGAAATTCCGTTTCGTGGCCAAATATCCCCCCCCCCCCCGGAGCGTGTGCACTAGTACACCGACTGCCGTAACCCTCCGGCCGGACGCGGATATTTATTCGGCCGGGGTCGGAACCGTCCGCGAGGCCCCAATTTAAATCGGACTTCTTCGACCCGTCGGTAAATGGACGCATTCAGAGATTTCCGGTCCGGCGCCCAAATTCCTCTCCGGGAGCGCGGTCCCAGGCTGCCGATGCGATCGCATACGGACGCTGCTTCGCTCAAACGGGCATAACTTTTCGCTCGGTTATCGAATCGCTTATAGACCCCCAATTCGGAATCGGCACGCATAGGCGCTCGATGCCGCCTTATCGCCTCAGGCATAAGACTTCATTTCGGGGTCGAAAAACCTTCGTTTCAGACTCCAAAATTACGATTCTAGCCGACGATCTCTCCTATTCCAAGGCTTTTTGGCAATATCGACTCCCTCGATTATGCAAATCGTTGGCGGAGCCCACACGCGGAGTCGCCTAGTCCCTCCCACGCTCGGAAGTCGTGTTCAAATCGATGCGAGATCTCCTCCCCATGTCGTGGATATGGGTGCCGAACATCGCTGATGTAGTCACCCCCTCCGGTTTATGCCAACCCATTCAGTGAAGGAATTGGGCATAACTTTCCGCACGGTCATCGGAATCGCTTATGTGACCACAATTCGGAATCGCACTCCGAGACGGTCGACAGGGCGCTGGTTTTCGCAGAATTCCATTTCGGGGCCAAAATCCCTCCCCCGGAGCGTGTGTACTAGTACACACCGACTGCTGTACCCTCCGGTCGGACGCGGATATTTATTCGCCGGGGTTGGAACCCCCCGCGAGGCCTCAATTCAGAATCGACACTTCGACCCACCGTCGGTAAATGGTCGCATTCGGAGATTTCCGGTCCGGCGCTCAAATTCCTCTCCGGAGCGAGGTCGCAGCTGCCGATGCGATCGCATACGGACACCGCTTCGCTCAAACGGGCATAACTTTTCGCTCGGTTATCGGAATCGCTTATAAGACCCCAATTCGGAATCCGCACGCAGAGGCGCTCGACGCCCCCTTATTGCCTCAGGCGATAAGACGTCATTTCTGGGTCGAAAAACCTTCGTTTCGCACTCCGAAATTGCGATTCTAGCCGACGATCTCTCCTATTCCAAGGTTTTTTGGCAGGATCGACTCCCTCGATTATGCGAATCGTTGGCGGAGCCCACACGCGGAGCCGCCCAGTCACAGCGATCAGAAGTCGAGTTCAAATAGACGCGATATCTCCTCCCCGTCGTGCATATGGGTGTCCGAACATCGCCGTTATAGTCACCCCCTCCGGTTTATTCCCACCCCTTCCGTGAAAGAGTTGGGCATAACTTTCTGCACGGGCATCGAATCGCTTATCTGACCACAATTCGGAATCGGCACTCCAGACGGTCGACAGGCGCTGGTTTCGCGGAATTCCATTTCGAGGTAAAAATTCCCCCCCAGAGCATGTGTACTAGTACACCTACTGCCGTACCCTCCGCGGACGCAGATATTTATTCGCCCGGGGTCGGAACCACCCGCGAGGCCCCATTCAGAATCGGCGCTTCGACCCGGTCGGTAAATGTCGCATTCGGAGATTTTCCGGTCCGGCTCAAATTCCTCTCCGGAGCGCGATCGCAGGTTGCCGATCCGATCGCATACGGACACCGCTTCGCTCAAACGACATAACTTTCGCTCGGTTTATCGGAATCGCTTATAAGACCACTTCGGAATTGGCACGCAGAGGCGCTCGATGCCCCCTTATTGCCTCAGGCGATAAGACATCGTTTCGGGGTCGAAAAACCTTCGTTTCGCACTCCGAAATTGCGACTCTAGCCGACGATCTCTCCTATTCCAAGGTTTTTTGGCAGGATCGACTCCCTCGATTATGCGAATCGTTAGTGGAGCCCACACGCGGAGCCGCCCAGTCACAGCGATCGGAAGTCGTATTCAAATCGACGCGAGATCTCCTCCCCATGTCGTGAATATGGGTGCCCAAACATCGCCGATATAGTCACCCCCTCCGGTTTATTCCCACCCCTTCAGTGAAAGAATTGGGCATAACTTTCCGCACGGGCATCGGAATCACTTATGTGACCACAATTCGGAATCGGAACTCCGAGACGGTCGACAGGGCGCTGGTTTCGCGGAATTGCATTTCGGGGCCAAAATTCCCCCTCGGAGCGTGTGTACTAGTACAACGACTGCCGTACCCTCCGGTCGGACGCGGATATTTATTCGCCCGGGGGTCGGAACCGCCCGCAAGGCCCCAATTCAGAATCGACACTTCGACGCGGTCGGTGAATGGTCGCATTCGGAGATTTCCGGTCCGGCGCCCAAATTCCTCTCCGGGAGCACTGTCGCAGGCTACAGATGCGATTGCATACGGACACCGCTTCGCTCAAACGGGCATAACTTTTCGCTCGTTATCGAATCGCTTATAGACCCCAATTCGGAATCGGCACGCAGAGGCGCTCGACGCCCTTATTGCCTCAGGCGATAAGACGTCGTTTCGGGGACGAAAAACCTTCATTTTGCACTCCAAAATTGCGATTCTAGCCGACGATCTCCCCTATTCCAAGGTTTTTTGGCAGTATACATCCCTCGATTATGCGAATCGCTGGCGGAGCCCATACGCAGAGCCGCTCAGTCCAGCGATCGGAAGTCGTGTTCAACGCGACGCGAGATCTCCTCCCGAGGTCGTGGATATGGGTGCCCGAACATCGCCGATATAGTCACCACCTCCGGTTTATTCCCACACCTTCAGCGAAAGAATTAGGCATAACTTTCCGCACGAGCATCATAATCGCTTATGTGACCACAATTCGGAATCGGCAGTCCGAGACGGTTGACAGGGCGCTGGTTTTGTAGAATTCCGTTTCGGGGCCAAAATTCTCCCCCGGAGCGTGTGTACTAGTACATCGACTGTCGTACCCTCCGGTCGGACGCGGATATTTATTCGCCCGGGGGTCGAAAACGCCCGCAAGGCCCCAATTCAGAATCGACACTTCGACCGGGTTGGTAAATGGCCGCATTCAGAGATTTCCGGTCCGGCGCCCAAATTCCTCTCCGGGAGCGCGGTCGCAGGCTGCCGATGCGATCGCATACGGACACCGCTTCGCTCAAACGGGCATAACTTTTCACTCGGTTATCGGAATCGCTTATAAGATTGCAATTCGGAATCGGCACGCAGAGGCGCTTGACGCCCCATTATTGCCTCAGGCGATCAGACGTCGTTTCGGGGTCGAAAAACCTTCGTTTCGCACTCCGAAATTGCGATTCTAGCCGACGATCTCCCCTATTCCAAGGTTTTTTTGGCAGTAGCGACTCCCTCGATAATGCGAATCACAGGCGGAGCCCACACGCAGAGCAACCCAGTCACAGCGATCGGAAGTCGTGTTCAACTCGACGCGAGATCTCCTCCCCAGGTCGTGGATATGGGTGCCCGAACATCGCCGATATAGTAACCCCCTCCGGTTTATTCCCACCCCTTCAGCGAAAGAATTGGGCATAACTTTCCGCACGGGCATCGGAAATCCCTTATGTGACCACAATTCGGAATCGGCACTCCGAGACGATCGACAGGGTGCTGGTTTCGTGGAATTCCCTTTCGGGGCCAAAATTCCGCCCCCCCGGAGCGTGTGTACTAGTACACCGACTGCCGTACCCTCCGGTCGGACGCGGATATTTATTCTCCCGGGGGTCGAAACCGCCCGTGAGGCCCCAATTCAGAATCGGAACTTTGACTCGGTCGGTAAATGGCCGCATTCAGAGATTTCCGGTCCGGCGCCCAAATTCCTCTGTGGGAGCGCGGTCACAGGCTGCCGATGCGTTCGCATACGGACACCGCTTCGCTCAAACGGGCATAACTTTTCGCTCTGTTATCGGAATCGCTTATAAGATCCCAATTCGGAATCGGCACGCAGAGGCGCTCGACGCCACCTTATTGCCTCTGGCGATAAGACGTCGTTTCGGGGTTGAAAAACCTTCGTTTCGCACTCTGAAATTGCGATTCTAGCCGACGATCTCCCCTATTCCAAAGTTTTTTGGCAGTATCGACTCCCTCGATTATGCGAATCGCTGGCGGAGCCCATACGCGGAGATGACCAGTCACAGCGATCGGAAGTCGTGTTCAACTCGACGCGAGATCTCCTCCCCAGGTCGTGGATATGGGTGCCCGAACATCGCCTATATAGTCACCCCCTCCGGTTTATTCCCACCCCTTCAGTGAAAGAATTGAGCATAACTTTCCGCACGAGCATCGGAATCGCTTATGCGACCACAATTCGGAATCGGCACTCTGAGACGGTCGACAGGGCGTTGGTTTCACAGAATTCCGAGAGCGCGGTTGCAGGCTGCCGATGCGATCGCATACGGACACCGCTTCGCTCAAACGGGCATAACTTTTCGCTCAGTTATCGGAATCGCTTATAACCCTAATTCGAAATTGCACGCAGTGGCACTTGATGCCCCCTTACTGCCTCAGGCGATAAGACATTGTTTCGGAGTCGAAAAACCTTCGTTTCGCACTCCGAAATTGCGATTCTAGCCGACGATATCTCCTATTCCAAGGTTTTTTGGCAGTATCGACTCCCACGATTATGCGAATCGCTGGCGGTGCCCACACGCAGAGCCGCCCAGTCATAGCGATCGGAAGTCGTGTTCAACTCGACGCGAGATCTCCTCCTCAGGTCGTCAATATGGGTGTCCGAACATCGCCTATACCCCCTCCGGTTTATTCCCACCCCTTCAGCGAAAGAATTAGGCATAACTTTCCACACGGGCATCGGAATCGCTTATGTGACCCCAATTCGGAATCGGAACTCCGAGACGGTCGACAGGGCGCTGGTTTCACGGAATTCCGTTTCGTGGCCAAAATTCCCCCCCAGAGCATGTGTACTAGTACACCGACTGCCGTACCCTCCGGTCGAACGCGGATATTTATTCGCCCGGGGGTCAGAACCACCCGCGAGGTCCCAATTCAGAATCGGAACTTCGACCCGGTCGATAAATGGTCGCATTCGGAGATTTCCGGTCCGGCGCTGAAATTCCTCTCCGGGAGCGCGGTCGCAGGCTGCCAATGCGATCGCATACGGACATCGCTTTGCTCAACGGCATAACTTTTTGCTCGATTATCGGAATCGCTTATAAGACCCCCCTTCGGAATCACGCAGAGGCGCTCGACGCCCCTTATTGCCTCAGCGCGATAAGACATCGTTTCGGGGTCGAAAACATTCGTTTCGCACTCCGAAATTGCGATTCTAGCCGACGATCTCTCCTATTCCAAGGTTTTTTGGGCAGATCGACTCCCTCGATTATGCGAATCGTGGCGGAGCCACACGCGGAGCCGCCCAGTCACAGCGATCGGAAGTCGTGTTCAATCGACGCGAGATCTCCTCCCCATGTCATGGATATGGGTGCCCGAACATCACCGATATAGTCACCCCCTCCGGTTTATTCCCACCCCTTCAGTGAAAGAATGGGGGCATAACTTTCCGCACGGGCATCGGAATCACTTATGTGACCACAATTCGGAATCGGAACTCCGAGACGGTCGACAGGGCGCTGGTTTCGCGCAATTGCATTTCGGGGCCAAAATTCCCCCCCGGAGCGTGTGTACTAGTACACCGACTGCCGTACCCTCCGGTCGGACGCAAATATTTATTCGCCCGGGGGTCGGAACCGCCCGCAAGGCCCCAATTCAGGATCGGCAGTTCGATGCGGTCGGTGAATGGTCGCATTCGGCGATTTCCGGTCCGGCGCCCAAATTCGTCTCCGGGAGCGCTGTCGCAGGCTGCCGATGCGATCGCATACGGACACCGCTTCGCTCAAACGGGCATAACTTTTCGCTCGGTTATCGGAATCGCTTATAAGACAGCAATTCGGAATCGGCACGCAGAGGCGCTCGACGACCCCTTATCGCCTCAGGCGATAAGACGTCGTTTCGGGGACGAAAAACCTTCGTTTTGCACTCCAAAATTGCGATTCTAGCCGACGATCTCCCTTATTCCATGGTTTTTTGGCAGTATCGACTCCCTCGATTATGCGAATCGCTGGCGGAGCCCATACGCAGAGCCGCTCAGTCACAGCGATCGGAAGTCGTGTTCAACGCGACGCGAGATCTCCTCCCCAGGTCGTAGATATGGGTGCCCGAACATCGCCGATATAGTCACCCCCTCCGGTTTATTCCCACACCTTCAGCAAAAGAATTAGGCATAACTTTCCGCACGGGCATCGGAATCGCTTATGTGACCACAATTCGGAATCGGCACTCCGAGACGGTCGACAGGGCACTGGTTTCGTGGAATTCCGTTCCGGGGCCAAAATCCCCTCCAGAGCGTGTGTACTATTACACCGACTGCCGTACCCTCCGGTCGGACGCGGATATTTATTCGCCCGGGGGTCGGAACCGCCCGCGAGGCCCCAATTCAGAATTTGCACTTCGACTTCGACCCGTTTCGGTAAATGTCGCATTCGGAGATTTACGGTCCGGCGCCCAATTCCTCTTCGGGAGCGCGTTCGCAGGCTGCCGATGCAATCGCATACGGACACCGCTTTGCTCAAACGGGCATAACTTTTCGCTCGGTTATCAGAATCGCTTATAAGACCCCAATTCGGAATCGGCACGCAGAGGCGCTCGACGCCCCCTTATTGCCTTACGCGATAAGACGTCGTTTCGGGGACAAAAAACCTTCGTTTCGCACTCCGAAATTGTGATTTTAGCCGATGATCTCCCCTATTCCAAGGTTTTTTTGGCAGTATCGACTCCCTCGATTATGCGAATCGCTGGCGGAGCCCACACGCAGAGCCGCCTAGTCACAGCGATCGGAAGTCATGTTCAACTCGACGCGAGATCTCCTCTCCGGGTCGTGGATATGGGTGCCCGAACATCGCCTATATAGTCACCCCCTCCGGTTTATTCTCACCCCTTCAGCGAAAGAATTAGGCATAACTTTCCGCACGGACATCCGAATCGCTTATGTGAGCACAATTCGGAATCGACACTCCGAGACGGTCGACAGGGCACTGGTTTCGCGGAATTTCGTTCTGGGGCCAAAATTCCACCCCGGAGCGTGTGTACTAGTACACCGACTGCCGTACCCTCCGGTCGGACGCAGATATTTATTCGCCCGGGGGTCGGAACCGCCCTCGAGGCCCCAATTCAGAATCGGCACTTCGACCCGGTCGGTAAATGGTTGCATTCGGAGATTTCCGGTCCGGCACCCTAATTCCTCTCCAGGAGCGCGATCGCAGGCTGCCGATGCAATCGCATACGGACACCGCTTCGCTCAAACGGGCATAACTTTTCGCTCGGTTATCGGAATCGCTTATAAGCCCACAATTTGGAATCGGCATGCAGAGGCGCTCGACGCCCCCTTATTGCCTCAGGCGATAAGACGTCGTTTCGGGGTTGAAAAACCTTCGTTTCGCACTCCGAAATTGCGATTCTAGCCGACGATCTCCCTTATTCCAAAGTTTTTTGGCAGTATCGACTCCCTCGATTATGCGAATCGCTGGCGGAGCCCACACGCGGAGCCGCCCAGTCACAGTGATCGGAAGTCGTGTTCAACTCGACGCGAGAAATCGTCCCCAGGTCGTGGATACGGTGTCCGAACATCGCCGATATAGTCACCCACTCCGGTTTATTCCCACCCTTCAGCGAAAGAATTGGCATAACTTTCCGCACGGGCATAGTAATCGCTTATGTGACCACAATTCGGAATCGGCACTCCGAGACGGTCGACAGGCTATGGTTTCGTGGAATTCTCTTTCGGGGCAAAAATCCCCCCCCCCCCCCCCGCGTCGGAGCGTGTGTACTAGTACACCGACTGCCGTACCCTCCGCCGGACACGGATATTTATTCGCCCGGGGGTCGGAATCGCCCGCGAGGCCCCAATTCAGAATCGGCACTTCGACCCGTTAGGTAAATGGTCGCATTCGAAGATTTCTGATCCGGCGCCCAAATTCCTCTCCGGGAGCGCGGTCGCAGGCTGCCGATGCGATCGCATACGGACACCGCTTTGCTCAGACGGGCATAACTTTTCGCTCGGTTATCGGAATCGCTTATAAGACCTCAATTCGGAATCGGCATGCAGAGGCGCTCAACGCCCCCTTATAGCCTCGGGCGATAAGACGTCGTTTCGGGGATGAAAACCTTCGTTTCACACTCCGAAATTGCGATTCTAGCCGACGACTCCCCTATTCCAAGGTTTTTTGGCAGTATCGACTCCCTCGATTATGCAAATCTCTGGCGAAGCCCACACGCAGAGCTGCCCAGTCACCGCGATCGGAAGTCGTGTTCAACTCGACGCGAGATCTCCTCCCCACGTCGTGATATGGGTGCCCGAACATCGCCTATATAGTCACCCCCCCCGTTTATTACCACCCCTTCAGCGAAAGAATTGGGCATAACTTTCCGCACGGGCATCGGATCGCTTATTGACCACAATTCGGAATCGGCACTCCCAGACGGTCGACAGGGCACTGGTTTCGTGGAATTCCGTTCCGGGGCCAAATCCCCTCCAGAGCGTGTGTACTATTACACCGACTGCTGTACCCTCCGGTCGGACGCGGATATTTATTCGCCCGGGGTCGGAACCGCCCGCGAGGCCCCAATTCAGAATTGGCACTTCGACCCGTTCGGTAAATGGTCGCATTCGGAGATTTACAGTCCGGCGCCCAAATTCCTCTTCGGGAGCGCGGTCGCAGGCTGCCGATGCAATCGCAGTACGGCACCGCTTTGCTCAAACGGGCATAACTTTTCGCTCGTTATCAGAATCGCTTATAAGACCCCAATTCGGAATCGGCACGCAGAGGCGCTCGACGCCCCCTTATTGCCTTAAGCGATAAGACGTCGTTTCGGGGACAAAAAACCTTCGTTTCGCACTCCGAAATTGTGATTTTAGCCGATGATCTCCCCTATTCCAAGGTTTTTTGGCAGTATCGACTCCCTCGATTATGCGAATCGCTGGCGGAGCCCACACGCAGAGCCGCCTAGTCACAGCGATCGGAAGTCATGTTCAACTCGACGCGAGATCTCCTCCCCGGGTCGTGGATATGGGTGCCCGAACATCGCCTATATAGTCACCCCCTCCGGTTTATTCTCACCCCTTCAGCGAAAGAATTGGCATAACTTTCCGCACGGGCATCCGAATCGCTTATGTGAGCACAATTCGGAATCGACACTCTGAGACGGTCGACAGGGCGCTGGTTTCGCGGATTTCCGTTTCGGGCCAAAATTCCCCCCGGAGCGTGTGTACTAGTACCCGACTGCCGTACCCTCCGGTCGGACGCGGATATTTATTCGCCCGGGGGTCGGAACCGCCCTCGAGGCCCAATTCAGAATCGGCACTTCGACCCGGTCAGTAAATGGTTGCTCGGAGTTTTCCGGTCCGGCGCCCTAATTCCTCTCCAGGAGCGCGATCGCAGGCTGCCGATGCAATCGCATACGGACACCGCTTCGCTCAAACGGGCATAACTTTTCGCTCGGTTATCGGAATCGCTTATAAGCCCACAATTTGGAATCGGCACGCAGAGGCGCTCGACGCCCCCTTATTGCCTCAGGCGATAAGACGTCGTTTCGGGGTTGAAAAACCTTCGTTTCGCACTCCGAAATTGCGATTCTAGCCGACGATCTCCCTTATTCCAAAGTTTTTTGGCAGTATCGACTCCCTCGATTATGCGAATCGCTGGCGGAGCCCACACGTGGAGCCGCCCAGTCACAGTGATCGGAAGTCGTGTTCAACTCGACGCGCGAGATCGTCCCCAGGTCGTGGATACGGGTGCCCGAACATCGCCGATATAGTCACCCCCTCTCCGTTTATTCCCACCCCTTCAGCGAAAGAATTGGGCATAACTTTCCGCACGGGCATAGTAATCGCTTATGTGACCACATTCGGAATCGGCACTCCGAGACGGTCGACAGGGCTCTGGTTTCGTGGAATTCTCTTTCGGGGCAAAATCCACCTCCCCCCCTCGGAGCGTGTGTACTAGTACACCGACTGTCGTACCCTCCGGTTGGACACGGATATTTATTCGCCCGGGGGTCGGAACAGCCCGCGAGGCCCCAATTCAGAATCGGCACTTCGACCCGTTAGGTAAATGGTCGCATTCGGAGATTTCTCGATCCGGCGCCCAAATTCCTCTCCGGAGCGCGGTCGCAGGCTGCCGATGCGATCGCATACGAACACCGCTTTGCTCAGACGGGCATAACTTTTCGCTCGTTATCGGAATCGCTTATAAGACCTCAATTCGGAATCGGCATGCAGAGGCGCTCAACGCCCCCTTATAGCCTCGGGCGATAAGACGTCGTTTCGGGGATGAAAAACCTTCGTTTCACACTCCGAAATTGCGATTGTAGCCGACGAACTCCCCTATTCCAGGGTTTTTTGGCAGTATCGACTCCCTCGATTATGCAAATCTCTGGCGAAGCCCACACGCAGAGCTGCCCAGTCACCGCGATCGGAAGTCGTGTTCAACTCGACGCGAGATCTCCTCCCCACGTCGTGGATATGGGTGCCCGAACATCGCCTATATAGTCACCCCCTCCGGTTTATTACCACCCCTTCAGTGAAAGAATTGGGCATAACTTTCCGCACGGGCATCGGAATCGCTTATGTGACCACAATTCGGAATCGGCACTCCGAGACGGTCGACAGGGCACTGGTTTCGTGGAATTCCGTTCCGGGGCCAAAATCCCCCCCCGGAGCGTGTGTACTAGTACACCGACTGCCGTACCCTCCGGTCGGACGCGGATATTTATTCGCCCGGGGGTCGGAACCGCCCGTGAGGCCCCAATTCAGAATCGGCACTTCGACCCGTTCGGTAAATGGTCGCATTCGGAGATTTACGGTCCGGCGCCCAAATTCCTCTTCGGGAGCGCGGTCGCAGGCTGCCGATGCAATCGCATACGGACACCGCTTTGCTCAAACGGGCATAACTTTTCGCTCGGTTATCAGAATCGCTTATAAGACCCCAATTCGGAATCGGCACGCAGAGGCGCTCGACGCCCCCTTATTGCCTTACGCGATAAGACGTCGTTTCGGGGATGAAAAACCTTCGTTTCGCACTCCGAAATTGTGATTTTAGCCGATGATCTCCCCTATTCCAAGGTTTTTTGGCAGTATCGACTCCCTCGATTATGCGAATCGCTGACGGAGCCCACACGCAGAGCCGCCCAGTCACAGCGATCGGATGTCGTGTTCAACTCGACGCGAGATCTCCTCCCCGGGTCGTGGATATGGGTGCCCGAACATCGCCTATATAGTCACCCCCTTCGGTTTATTCTCACCCCTTCAGCGAAAGAATTAGGCATAACTTTCCGCACGGGCATCCGAATCGCTTATGTGAGCACAATTCGGAATCGACACTCCGAGACGGTCGACAGGGCGCTGGTTTCGCGGAATTCCGTTTCGGGGCCAAAATTCCCCCCCGGAGCGTGTGTACTAGTACACCGACTGCCGTACCCTCCGGTCGGACGTGGATATTTATTCGCCCGGGGGTCGGAACCGCCCTCGAGGCCCCAATTCAGAATCGGCACTTCGACCCGGTCAGTAAATGGTTGCATTCGGAGATTTCCGGTCCGGCGCCGTAATTCCTCTCCAGGAGCGCGATCGCAGGCTGCCGATGCAATCGCATACGGACACCGCTTCGCTCAAACGGGCATAACTTTTCGCTCGGTTATCGGAATCGCTTATAAGCCCACAATTTGGAATCGGCACGCAGAGGCGCTCGACGCCCCCTTATTGCCTCAGGCGATAAGACGTCGTTTCGGGGTTGAAAAACCTTCGTTTCGCACTCCGAAATTGCGATTCTAGCCGTTGATCTCCCTTATTCCAAAGTTTTTTGGCAGTATCGACTCCCTCGATTATGCGAATCGCTGGCGGAGCCCACACGCGGAGCCGCCCAGTCACAGTGATCGAAGTCGTGTTCAACTCGACGCGAGAATCGTCCCCAGGTCGTGGATACGGGTGCCCGAACATCGCCGATATAGTCACCCACTCCGGTTTATTCCCACCCCTTCAGCGAAGAATCGGGCATAACTTTCCGCACGGGCATAGTAATCGCTTATGTGACCACAATTCGGAATCGGCACTCCGAGACGGTTGACAGGGCTCTGGTTTCGTGGAATTCTCTTTCGGGGCAAAATCCCCCCCCCCCTCGGAGCGTGTGTACTAGTACACCGACTGCCGTACCCTCCGGTCGGACACAGATATTTATTCGCCCGGGGTCGGAACCGCCCGCGAGGCCCCAATTCAGAATCGGCACTTCGACCCGTTAGGTAAATGGTCGCATTCGGAGATTTCTGATCCGGCGCCCAAATTCCTCTCCGGAGCGCGGTCGCAGGCTGCCGATGCGATCGCATACGGACACCGCTTTGCTCAGACGGGCATAACTTTTCGCTCGGTTATCGGAATCGCTTATAAGACCTCAATTCGGAATCGGCATGCAGAGGCGCTCAACGCCCCCTTATAGCCTCGGGCGATAAGACGTCGTTTCGGGGATGAAAACCATCGTTTCACACTCCGAAATTGCGATTCTAGCGACGAACTCCCCTATTCCAAGGTTTTTTGGCAGTATCGACTCCCTCGATTATGCAATCTCTGGCGAAGCCACACGCAGAGCTGCCCAGTCACCGCGATCGGAAGTCGTGTTCAACTCGACGCGAGATCTCCTCCCCACGTCGTGGATATGGGTGCCCGAACATCGCCTATATAGTCACCCCCTCCGGTTTATTACCACCCCTTCAGCGAAAGAATTGGGCATAACTTTCCGCACGGGCATCGGAATCGCTTATGTGACCACAATTCGGAATCGGCACTCCGAGACGGTCGACAGGGCACTGGTTTCGTGGAATTCCGTTCCGGGGCCAAAATCCCCCCCGGCGTGTGTACTAGTACACCGACTGCCGTACCCTCCGGTCGGACGCGGATATTTATTCGCCCGGGGTCGGAACACCCGCGAGGCCCCAATTCAGAATCGGCACTTCGACCCGTTCGGTAAATGGTCGCATTCGGAGATTTACGGTCCGGCGCCCAAATTCCTCTTCGGGAGCGCGGTCGCAGGCTGCCGATGCAATCGCATACGGACACCGCTTTGCTCAAACGGGCATAACTTTTCGCTCGGTTATCAGAATCGCTTATAAGACCCCAATTCGGAATCGGCACGCAGAGGCGCTCGACGCCCCCTTATTGCCTTACGCGCGATAAGACGTCGTTTCGGGATGAAAACCTTCGTTTCGCACTCCGCAATTGTGATTTTAGCCGATGATCTCCCCTATTCCAAGGTTTTTGGCAGTATCGACTCCCTCGATTATGCGAATCGCTGGCGGAGCCCACACGCAGAGCCGCCCAGTCACAGCGATCGGATGTCGTGTTCAACTCGACGCGAGATCTCCTCCCCGGGTCGTGGATATGGGTGCCCGAACATCGCCTATATAGTCACCCCCTCCGGTTTATTCTCACCCCTTCAGCGAAAGAATTAGGCATAACTTTCCGCACGGGCATCCGAATCGCTTATGTGAGCACAATTCGGAATCGACACTCTGAGACGGTCGACAGGGCGCTGGTTTCGCGGAATTCCGTTTCGGGGCCAAAATTCCCCCCCGGAGCGTGTGTACTAGTACACCGACTGCCGTACCCTCCGGTCGGACGCGGATATTTATTCGCCCGGGGGTCGGAACCGCCCTCGAGGCCCCAATTCAGAATCGGCACTTCGACCCGGTCAGTAAATGGTTGCATTCGGAGTTTTCCGGTCCGGCGCCCTAATTCCTCTCCAGGAGCGCGATCGCAGGCTGCCGATGCAATCGCATACGGACACCGCTTCGCTCAAACGGGCATAACTTTTCGCTCGGTTATCGGAATCGCTTATAAGCCCACAATTTGGAATCGGCACGCAGAGGCGCTCGACGCCCCCTTATTGCCTCAGGCGATAAGACGTCGTTTCGGGGTTGAAAAACCTTCGTTTCGCACTCCGAAATTGCGATTCTAGCCGACGATCTCCCTTATTCCAAAGTTTTTTGGCAGTATCGACTCCCTCGATTATGCGAATCGCTGGCGGAGCCCACACGTGGAGCCGCCCAGTCACAGTGATCGGAAGTCGTGTTCAACTCGACGCGAGAAATCGTCCCCAGGTCGTGGATACGGGTGCCCGAACATCGCCGATATAGTCACCCACTCCGGTTTATTCCCACCCCTTCAGCGAAAGAATTGGGCATAACTTTCCGCACGGGCATAGTAATCGCTTATGTGACCACAATTCGGAATCGGCACTCCGAGACGGTCGACAGGGCTCTGGTTTCGTGGAATTCTCTTTCGGGGCAAAAATCCCCCCCCCCCTCGGAGCGTGTGTACTAGTACACCGACTGCCGTACCCTCCGGTCGGACACGGATATTTATTCGCCCGGGGGTCGGAACCGCCCGCGAGGCCCCAATTCAGAATCGGCACTTCGACCCGTTAGGTAAATGGTCGCATTCGGAGATTTCTGATCCGGCGCCCAAATTCCTCTCCGGGAGCGCGGTCGCAGGCTGCTGATGCGATCGCATACGGACACCGCTTTGCTCAGACGGGCATAACTTTTCGCTCGGTTATCGGAATCGCTTATAAGACCTCAATTCGGAATCGGCATGCAGAGGCGCTCAACGCCCCCTTATAGCCTCGGGCGATAAGACGTCGTTTCGGGGATGAAAAACCTTCGTTTCACACTCCGAAATTGCGATTCTAGCCGACGAACTCCCCTATTCCAAGGTTTTTTGGCAGTATCGACTCCCTCGATTATGCAAATCTCTGGCGAAGCCCACACGCAGAGCTGCCCAGTCACCGCGATCGGAAGTCGTGTTCAACTCGACGCGAGATCTCCTCCCCACGTCGTGGATATGGGTGCCCGAACATCGCCTATATAGTCACCCCCTCTGCTTTATTACCACCCCTTCAGCGAAAGAATTGGGCATAACTTTCCGCACGGGCATCGGAATCGCTTATGTGACCACAATTCGGAATCGGCACTCCGATACGGTCGACAGGGCACTGGTTTCGTGGAATTCCGTTTCGGGGCCAAAATCCCCCCCGGAGCGTGTGTACTACTACACCGACTGTCGTACCCTCCGGTCGGACGCGGATATTTATTCGCCCGGGGGTCAGAACCGCCCGCGAGGCCCCAATTCAGAATCGGCACTTCGACCCATTCGGTAAATGGTCGCATTCGGAGATTTCCGGTCCGGCGCCCAAATTCCTCTCCGAGAGCGCGGTCGCAGGCTGCCGATGCAATCGCATACGGACACCGCTTTGCTCAAATGGGCATAACTTTTCGCTCGGTTATCGGAATCGCTTATAAGACCCCAATTCGGAATTGGCACGCAGAGGCGCTCGACGCCCGATTATAACCTCAGGCGATAAGACGTCGTTTCGGGGATGAAAAACCTTCGTTTCGCACTCCGAAATTGCGATTCTAGCCGACGATCTCCCCTATTTCAAGGTTTTTTGGCAGTATCGACTCCCTTGATTATGCGAATCGCTGGCGAAGCCCACACGCAGAGCCGCCCAGTCACAGCGATCGGATGTCGTGTTCAACTCGACGAGAGATCTCCTCCCCAGGTCGTGGATATGGGTGCCCGAACATCGCCTATATAGTCACCCCCTCCGGTTTATTCCCACCCCTTCAGCGAAAGAATTGGGCATAACTTTCCGCACGAGCATCATAATCGCTTATGTGACCACAATTTGGAATCGACACTCCGAGACGGTCGACAGGGCGCTGGTTTCGCGGAATTCCGTTTCGGGGCCAAAATTCCCCCCCGGAGCGTGTGTAATAGTACACCGACTGCCGTACCCTCCGGTCGGACGCGGATATTTATTCGCCCAGGGGTCGGAACCGCCCGCGAGGCCCCAATTCAGAATCGGCACTTCGACCCGGTCAGTAAATGCTCGCATTCGGAGATTTCCGGTCTGGCGCCCAAATTCCTCTCTGGGAGCGCGGTCGCAGGCTGCCGATGCAATCGCATACGGATACCGCTTCGCTCAAACGGGCATAACTTTTCGCTCGGTTATCGGAATCGCTTATAAGACCACAATTCGGAATCGGCACGCAGAGGCGCTCGACGCCCCCTTATTGCCTCAGGCGATAAGATGTTGTTTCGGGGTCGAAAAACCTTCGTTTCGCACTCTGAAATTGCGATTCTAGCTGACGATCTCCCCTATTCCAAAGTTTTTTGGCAGTATCGACTCCCTCGATTATGCGAATCGCTGGCAAGGACCACACGCGGAGCCGCCCAGTCACAGAGATCAGAAGTCGTGTTCAACTCGACGCGAGATCTCGTCCCCAGGTCGTGGATATGGGTGTCCGACATCGCTGATATAGTCACCCCCTCCGGTTTATTCCCACCTCTTCATCGAAAGAATTTGACATAACTTTCCGCACGGGCAGAGGAATCGCTTATGTGACCAAAATTCGAAATCGGCACTCCGAGACGGTCGACAGGGCTCTGGTTTCGTGGAATTCCCTTTCGGGGCCAAAATCCCCCCCGGAGCGTGTGTACTAGTACACCGCCTGCCGTACCCTCCGGTCGGACGCGGATATTTATTCGCCCAGGGGTCGGAACCGCCCTCGAGGCCCCAATTCAGAATCGGCACTTCGACCCGGTCGGTAAATGGTCGCATTCAGAGATTTTCGGTTCGGCGCCCAAATTCCTCTCCTGGAGCACGGTCGCAGGCTACTGATGCGATCGCATACGGACACCGCTTCGCTCAAACAGACATAACTTTTCGCTCGGTTATCGGAATCGCTTATAAGACCCCAATTCGGAATCGGCACTCAGAGGCGCTCGACGTATCGGGGTCGAAAATCCTTCGTTCGAAATTGCGATTCTAGCCGACGATCTCCCTATTCCAAGGTTTTTTGGCAGTAACGACTCCCTCGATTATGCGAATAGCTGGCGGAGCCCACACGCGGAGCCGCCCAGTCACAGCGATCGGAAGTCGTGTTCAACTCGATGTGAGATCTCCTCCCCAGGTCGTGGATATGGGTTCCCGAACATCACCGATATAGTCACCCCCCTCGGTTTATTCCCACCCCTTCAGCGAAAGAATTAGGCATCACTTTCCGCACGGGCATCGGAATCGCTTATGTGACCACAATTCGGAATCGGCACTCAGAGACGGTCGACATGGCGCTGGTTTCATGGAATTCCATTCCGGGGCCAAAATTTCTCCCCGCAGCGTGTGTACTAGTACACCGACTGTCGTACCCTCCGGTCGGATGCGGATATTTATTCGACCGGGGGTCAGAACCGCCCGCGAGGCCCCAATTCAGAATCGGCACTTTGACCCGGTCGGTAAATGGTTGCATTCGGAGATTTCCGGTCCGGCGCCCAAATTCCTCTCCGGGAGCGCGGTCGCAGGCTGCCGATGCGATCGCATACGGACACCGCTTCGCTCAAACAGGCATAACTTTTCGCTCGGTTATCGGAATCGCTTATAAAACCCCAATTTGGAATCGGCACTTAGAGGCGCTCAACGTCCATTACGGCCTTAGGACATAAGATGTCGTTTCAGGGTCGAAAATCCTTCGTTTCGCACTCCGAAATTGCGATTCTAGCCGACGATCTCCCCTATTCCAAGGTTTTTTGGCAGTATGGACTCCCTCGATTATGCGAATCGCTGGCGGAGCCCACACGCGGAGCCGCCCAGTCACAGCGATCGGAAGTCGTGTTCAACTCGACACGAGATCTCCTCCCCAGGTCGTGGATATGGGTGCCCAAACATCGCCTATATAGTCACCCCCTCCGGTTTATTCCCACCACTTCAGCGAAAGAATTAGGCATAACTTTCCACACGGGCATCAGAATCGCTTATTGTGACCACAATTCGGAATCGGCACTTCGAGACGGTCGACAGGGCGCTGGTTTCGTGGAATTCCGTTTCGGGGCCAAAATTCCCCCCCGGAGCGTATGTACTAGTACACCGACTACCGTACCCTCCGGTCGGACGTGGATATTTATTTGCCCGAGGGTCGGAACGGCTCGCGAGGCCCCAATTCAGAATCGGCACTTCGACCCAGTCGGTAAATGGTCGCATTCGGAGATTTCCGGTCCGGCGCCCAAATTCCTCTCCGGGAGCGCGGTCACAGGGTGCCGATGCGATCGCATACGGACACCGCTTCGCTCAAACATACATAACTTTTCGCTCAGTCATCGGAATCGCTTATAAGACCCCAATTCGAAATCGTCACTCAGAGGCGCTAGATGCCCCCTGATTGCCTCAGGCGATAAGACGTCGCTTTGGAGTGAAAAAACCTTCGTTTCGCACTCCGAAATTGCGATTCTAGCCGACGATCTCCCTTATTCCAAGGTTTTTTGGCAGTAGCGACTCCCTCGATTATGTGAATCGCTGGCGGAGCCCACACGCGGAACCGCCCAGTCACAGCTATCGGAACTCGTGTTCAACTCGACGCGAGATCTCTTCCCCAAGTCGTGGATATGGGTGCCCGAACATCATCGATATAGTCACCCCCTCCAGTTTATTCCCACCCCTTCAACGAAAGAATTGGGCATAACTTTCCGCACGGACATCGGAATCGCTTAAGTGACCACAATTCGGAATCGGCACTTCGAGACGGTCGACAGGGCGCTGGTTTCGCGGAATTTCGTTCCGGAGCCAAAATTCCCCCCCCCCCCCCCCCCAGAGCGTGTCTACTAGTACACCGACTGCCGAACCCTCCGGTCGGACGCGGATATTTATTCGCCCGGGGGTCGGAACCGCCCGCGAGGCCCCAATTCAGAATCGTCACTTCGACCCGGTCGGTAAATGGTCGCATTCGGAGATTTCCGGTCCAGCGCCCAAATTCCTCTCCGGGAGCGCGGTCGCAGGCTGCCGATGCGATCGCATACGAACACCGCTACACTCAAACATGCATAACTTTTCGCTCGGTTATCGGAATCGCTCATAAGACCCCAATTCGGAATCGGCACTCAGAGGCGCTCGTCGCCCCCTAATTGCCTCAAGTGACAAGACGTCGTTTCGGGGTCAAAAATCCTTCATTTCGCACTCCGGAATTGCGATTCTAGCCGACGATCTCCCCTATTCCAAGGTTTTTTTGCAGTAGCGACTCCCTCGATTACGTGAATCACTGGAGGAGCCCACACGCGGAGCCGCCCAGTCACAGCGATCGGAAGTCGTGTTCAACTCGACGCGAGATCTCCTCCCCAGGTCGTGGATATGGGTGCCCGAACATCGCCGATATAGTCACCCCCTCCAGTTTATTCCCACCCCTTCAGCGAAAGAATTAGGCATCACTTTCCGCACGGGCATCGGAATCGCTTATGTGACCACAATTCGGAATCGGCACTCCGAGATGGTCGACATGGCGCTGGTTTCACGGAATTCTGTTTCGGGGAAAAAATTCTCCCTCGGAGCGTGTGTACTAGTACACCGGCTGTCGTACCCTCCGGTCGGACGCAGATATTTATTCGCCCGGGGGTCGGAAGCGCCCGCGAGGACCCAATTCAGAATCGGCACTTCGACCTGGTTGGTAAATGGTCGCATTCAGAGATTTTCGGTCCGATGCCCAAATTCCTCTCCGGGAGCGTGGTCGCAGGCTGCCGATGCGATCGCATACGGACACCGCTTCGCTCAAACGGGCTTAACTTTTCGCTCGGTTATTGGAATCGCTTATAAGACCCCAATTCGGAATTGGAACGCAGAGGCGCTCGACGCGCCCCTAATTGCCTCAGGCGATAAGACATCGCTTCGGGGTCGAAAAACCATCATTTCGCACTCCAAAATTACGATTCTAGCCGACGATCTCCCCTATTCCAAGGTTTTTTGGTAGTAGCGACTCCCTCGATTATGCGAATCGCTGGCGGAGCCCACACGCGGAGCCGCCCAGTCACAGCGATCCGAACTCGTGTTCAACTCTATGCGAGATCTCCTCCCCAGGTCGTGGATATGGGTGCCCGAACATCGCCGATATAGTCACCCCCTCCGGTTTATTCCCACCCCTTCAGCGAAAGAATTGGGCATAACTTTCCGCACGGGCATCGGAATCGCTTATGTGACCACAATTCGGAATCGGCACTCCGAGACGGTCGACAGGGCGCTGGTTTTACAGAATTCTTTTTCGGGGCCAAAATTGCCCCCCGGAGCGTGTCTACTAGTACACCGACTGCCGTACCCTCCGGTTGGACGCGGATATTTATTCGCCCGAGGGTCGGAACTGCCCGCGAGGCCCCAATTCAGAATCGGCACTTCGACCCGGTCAGTAAATGGTCGCATTCGGAGATTTCCGGTCCGGCGCCCAAATTCCTCTCCGGGAGCGCGGTCGCAGGCTGCCGATGCGATCGCATACGGACACCGCTTCGCTCAAACATGCATAACTTTTCGCTCGATTATCGGAATCGCTTATAAGACCCCAATTCGGAATCGGCACTCTGAGGCGCTTGACGCCCCCTTATTGCCTCGGGTGATAAGACGTCGTTTCGGGGTCGAAAATCCTTCATTTCGCACTCCGAAATTTCGATTCTAGCCGACGATCTCCCCTATTCCAAGGTTTTTTGGCAGTAGCGACTCCCTCGATTACGCGAATCGCTGGCGGATCCCACATGCAGAGCCGCCCAATCACAGCGATCGGAAGTCGTGTTCAACTCGACGCGAGATCTCCTCCCCAGGTCGTGGATATGGGTGCCCGAACATCGCCGATATAGTCACCCCTTCCAGTTTATTCCCACCTCTTCAGCGAAAGAATTGGGCATCACTTTCCGCACGGGCATCGGAATCGCTTATGTGACCACAATTCGGAATCAGCACTCCGAGACGGTCGACATGGTGCTAGTTTCGCGGAATTCTGTTCTGGGGCCAAAATTCCCCCCCCCCCCCCGGGACGTGTGTACTAGTACACCGACTGCCGTACCCTCCGGTCGGACGCGGATATTTATTCGCCCGGGGGTCGGAACCGCCCGCGAGGCCCCAATTCAGAATCGGCACTTCGACCCGGTCGGTAAATGGTCGCATTCGGAGATTTCCGGTTCGGCGCCCAAATTCCTCTCCGGGAGCGCGGTCGTAGGCTGTCGATGCGATTGCATACGAACACTGCTTTGCTCAAACAGGCATAACTTTTCGCTCGGTTATCGGAATCGCTTATAAGACCCCAATTCGGAATCGGCACTCAGAGGTGCTTGACGCCCCCTTATGGCCTTTGGCCATAAGATGTCGTTTCGGGGTCGAACATCCTTCGTTTCGCACTCTGAAATTGCGATTCTAGCCGACGAACTCCCCTATTCCAAGATTTCTTGGCAGTAGCAACTCCCTCGATTATGCGAATCGCTGGCAGAGACCACACGCGGTGCCGCCCAGTCACAGCAATTGGAAGTCGTGTTCAACTCGACGCGAGATCTTCTCCCCAGGTCGGGGATATGGGTGCCCGAACATCGCCGATATAGTCACCCCCTCCGGTTTATTCCCACCCCTTCAGCGAAAGAATTGGGCATCACTTTCCGCACGGGCATCGGAATCGCTTATGTGACCACAATTCGGAATCGGCACTCTGAGATAGTCGACAGGGCGCTGCGTGTGTACACCGACTATCATACCCTCCGGTCGGACGCGGATATTTATTCGCCCGGGGGTCGGAACCGCCCGCGAGGCCCCAATTCAGAATCGACACTTCGACCCGGTCGGTAAATGGTCGCATTCGGAGATTTCTGGTCCGGCGCTCAAATTCCTCTCCGGGAGCGCGGTCGCAGGCTGCCGATGCGATCGCATACGGACACCGCTTCGCTCAAATAGGCATAACATTTCGCTCGGTTATCAGAATCGCTTATAAGACCCCATTTCGGAATCGGCACTCAGAGGCGCTCGACGCCCCCTTATTGCCTCAGGCGATAAGATGTCGCTTCGGGGTCGAAAAACCTTCATTTCGCACTCCAAAATTGCGATTCTAGCCGACGATCTCCCATATTCCAAGGTTTTTTGGCAGTAGCGACTCCCTCGATTACGCGAATCGCTGGCGGAGCCCACATGCGGAGCCGCCCAGTCACAGCGATCGGAAGTCGTGTTCAACTCGACGCGAGATCTCCTCCCCAGGTCGTGGATATGGGTGCCCGAACATCTCCGATATAGTCACCCCCTCCGGTTTATTCCCACCCCTTCAGTGAAAGAATTGGGCATCACTTTCCGCACGGGCATCGGAATCGCTTATGTGACCACAATTAGGAATCGGCACTCCGAGACGGTCGACATGGCGCTGGTTTCGCAGAATTCCGTTCCGGGGCCAAAATTCCCCCCGGAGCGTGTGTACTAGTACACCGACTGCCGTACCCTCTGGTCGGATGCGGATATTTATTCGCCCGGGGGTCAGAACCGCCCGCGAGGCCCCAATTCAGAATCGACATATCGACCCGGTCGGTAAATGGTCGCATTCGGGATGTAGTACCCCGAAAAATCTATTAATTAAAAATTATGGATAAATTGAAATTTTATCAATTAATAAAATTCAACCAGTTAAAAAGGTACGCATTATTATCACGTGCGTATAAACCCATATAAAAATTAAATATGGGTGCACAAGCATCGCCGAAATATTCACCCATTCCAGATTGTTCTCACCCCTTCAAAGAAAGTGATAATTATGTAATTGTTATAAATAATTGTGTAATTTTGTTGACAAATAATTGATAATTTTATAAATTTCTATTATCATTTGATTAGAAGTGCGATAATTGATTAAATCTCTTTTGTGTTATATTTGCAGGACTAATGGGCCAAGAAATGAGTTTTTAAATGGGACAATGAATCTAATTGCATCAAGAGATAATGAGGAGAGATTCTAATTTTTAAAATATATATTTTTCATTTCCCTCTCTATCTTTTCAATTTTCAAAACTCCCTCTCATTTTTAAAATCCCTATTCTATTTTTCAAAAATTTCTCTCCTCTAATATCTCCTCTTTCCTCTCTTCTCTCTATCTATTTTAAAAACACTCTCCTCTCATTCCCATCTTTATCTTTTTTTTTTCTCTCTTCTCCCTCTCTTGGACCGCACCCGTCTCCTCCGTTCTCTCTCTCTCCCCCCCTGGGGCGATCTCTTCTTCCCCCTTCTTCTTTTCTTCTTGTTCCTCTCTCCCTATCTCTCTCACCCGATCTATCTCTACGGCACGCAGAAGCAGCAGCAGCAGGCCACTGCCTTCACGCCCAGGCCTCCGCCAGCGCCCACCCGTGCCCATGTCCAGTCACCTCCGCCTCTCCCTCGCTGCTCTGCGCCCCCGCGCGAGCCCGCCTTCGCGGCCCCAGGCCTCCGCCCGCGTCCGTGCGCCAGGCCGCCCATGCACGTCGCTCGCGCAGCACCCCACGCGAGGCCGCCCTCGCAACCGAGCCCACCTTCGTGCGCCCCACCTACCATGCCAGGCCGCTTGCGCCCGCACCCGTCGAACACTCTCCCGCCTCTACCCGCACGCCCGCGCTCGCGCCCGCACCCGGTCGAGCCCATCCCGCCATTTACATGCACGTAGAGAGGAGGCGGGTCACCCCTCTCTCTCTCCTCTCGCTCGCCTCTCTCTCTCTCTCTCTCTTTTTGTCTCTCTCTAGTCGCTCTCTCTCTCTTCATTTCTCTCTCCTCTCTCTTTAAGCACTTTCTCTCTTTCTTATTTCTTTTCTTCATCATCTATCATCTCTTTTGTATTTAATTTATTTTGTTATCAAATATTGTTTCAATTAGTAGAGATTAGTTTAGCACTCTATCCCTCTCTACTCTTTCTCTCCCTTGCTTCCTCTCTTTGGTTGGTTAGATTTATTCTTTTTGTGCAACTTAGATTAGTAGTCTCATCACTCAATTTTTTCTAATCAAAGAAACTCAAAATTTTCAAAGATAATAAGCTTTTTCCCCGTGGATTCGACTCGGTCTCATCACTTAACTATTGTTAAAAAAATTTGTGCAAGCCGATAATTTTTTAAGATTGTTAGCCACGTGTTTAACGACGCATTCGTGGGCTATCAGAAAGAATTGGGCATAACTTTCCGACCGAGTATCGGAATCGCTTATGTGACCATAATTCGGAATCGATATTCCGAGACGATCGAGAAGATACTGGTTTCGCGGAATTCCATTCTGAGGCCGAAATTCCACCGCGGAGCATGCATACTAGTACACCCATCGCGCACCCCTTCGGTAAGACGCAGATATTTCTTCGCCCAGTGATCGGAACCGCCCACGAGACCCCAATTCGGAATCGGCACTTTGACCCACTCGGCACAAGGTCAGATTCAAAGATTTTCATTCTAGTGCACAAATTTGTCTCTGGGAGCGTGGTCGTAGGCTCCCGATGTGATCGCATACGTACACCCATTCACTCAAACGGGCATAACTTTTCGCTCGGTTATAAGAATTGTTTATAAGACCACCCCAATTCGGAATCGGCACTCAGAGGTGCTCGTCGCCCCTTATAGCCATTGGCGTTAAGACGTCATTTTTGAGTCAAAAAACATCTGTTTTGCACTCCAAAATTGCGATTCCAGCCGACGATCTTCCCGTTTCCTATGTTTTTTTTTTGCAGTAACGTCTCTCTCGATCACGCGAATCATTGGTGGGGCCACAACACAAAGTCGGCCTATCACGGCGATCAGAAGTTGTGTTCAGCTTAGCGCGTAAACTCCTCCCCAGGTCGTAAATATGGGTGCACAAACATCGCCGATATATTCACCCCTTCCGGATTGTTCTCACCCTTTCAGCGAAAGAACTGGGCATAACTTTCCGCCCGGGTATCAGAATCGCTTATGTGACCACAATTCAGAATCGACATTCTGAGACGGTCGACAAAACGTTGGTTTCGCAGAATTCCGTTCCAAGGCTGAAATTTCACTGCGGAGCGTGTGTACTAATACACTGATCGAGCACCCCTTTTGTCAGACGTGGATATTTTTTCGCCCGGCGATCGGAATCGCCCGCGAGTCTCCAATTCGGAATCGACACATCAACCCGGTCGGCACAAGGTCAGATTTGGAGATTTTCGATCCGACGCCAAAATTTATCTCTGAGAGCGTGGGCGTAGGCTCCTGATGCGATCGCATATGGACACCCCTTCGCTTAACATTCCGCTCGGTTATTGGAATCTCTTATAAGACCCCAATTCGGAATCGGCAATCAGAGGTGCTCGTCGCCACTTATTGTCTTTGGCGATAAGACATCGTTTTCGAGTCGAAAAATCTCTGTTTCGCACTCCAAAATTGCGATTTCAACCGACGATCTCCCCGTTTCCAAGGTTTTCTAGCAGTAACGTTTCCCTCGATCTCACGAATCACTGGTGGGGCCACAACACGGAGTCGGTCTATCACGGAGATCAGAAGTTGTGTTCAACATGGCGCGAGAACTCCTCCCCAGGTCGTAAATATGGGTACACAAACATCACCGATATATTCACCCCTTCCAGATTGTTCTCACATCTTCAGCGAAAGAACTGGGCATAACTTTCCGCCCTGGTATCGGAATCGCTTATGTGACCGCAATTCGGAATCGACATTCTGAGACAGTCAACAAGACCTTGGTTTCGCGAAATTCCATTTCGAGGCCGAAATTCCATCGCGGAGCGTGTGTACAAGTACACCGATCGAGCACCCCTTCGGTCAGATGCGGATATTTCTTCGCCCAGCAATCAAAACCGCCCGCGAGGCCCCAATTCAGAATCAGCACTTAGACCCAATCGGCACATGGTCGGATTCGAAGATTTCTGGTCTAGCGCCCAAATTCGTCTCTGGGAGCGGAGTCGCAGGCTCCTGATGCGATAGCATACGGACACCCATTCACTCGAACGAGCATAACTTTTCGCTCGATTATCGGAATCGCTTATAAGACCCCAATTTGAAATCGGTACTCAGAGGCACACGTCGCTCCTTATTTTATCAATAAGACGTCATTTCCGAGTCAAAAAATCTCTGTTTCGCACTCCAAAATTGCGATTTCAGTCGACGATCTCCCCATTTCCAAGTTTTTCTAGTAGTAACGTCTCTTGATTACGCGAATCGCTGGTGGGGCCACAACATAGAGTCGTCCTATCACGGAGATCGAAAGTTGTGTTCAACTCGGCACGAGAACTCCTCCCCAGATCGTAAATGTCATGTCCCATCATTTAATATGTCTATAAATGTCGGAACGTGAACGAACGAGAAATCAAGAGTACAATTATACTAATTGAACATGACATTTGCTCAGAAGCCTCACTAAATAAAAATTATTATTCATCATTCAATAGATGTTACAAGGTTCCTGATTTACAATCTCAAAAATAAAATGTCGCCACGGTTGTTCTCTCCACACACAAATCCCAAAGTTTTCGCCTTCTAGAATTGTAGGTACCTGAAATAGTAGGATTGGGTGAGCTAACTAGCCCAGTAGGATTCAACTTCTCTAAAAGGATTCAAACGTAAATATATATATATATCCAAGGTAGAATGAGCAAAGATCATTAACATGGTGTGTTCCAAGAACGAAAACACGGGATCAGTCAATAACATGTGTTGAACAAGTACAATGTTGGAATTATAATCAATAGTTCAGGATGATACTTGAGTTCATAATCAAATACAAAATCACACACACAAGCATGACATGATAACTAATCAAGTACGAATTGATGTAATGTCAAATATCTCGATGTCCTCAATGCCCCCGCACGGCCACTGACAAATTTGCCCCCGTACGGCCACTGACAATCAGACATATTTTCACGCACACAAGTATGATATGATGACTAATCAAACACGAACTGATGTAATGTCAAATATCTCGATGTCCTCAATGCCCCCGCACGGCCACTGACAAATTTGCCCCCGTACGGCCACTGACAATCAGACATATTTTCATGCACACAAGTATGATATGATGACTAATCAAACACGAACTGATGTATGCCAACATCCACGATGTCCTCATCGCCCCCGCACGGCCACTGACAAATTTGTCCCCGCGCGGCCACTGACGAATTCGGGCGCTCCCCCAGGACTGAACCAGCCCTTTATTTGCCAGGCATATTTCTCGAATGAGTCTCAAAGACTCACAACTTGTCATCATCACACACTTATCATTTTAATGAGTCAAGGACACACAAGGGTTCATTCAAAGTTTACACACAAGAGTGAAGAAACTATGCTTTCTTACTGATTTCAAAGATTGGTAGCCTTTCGAGGTCAATGTTGTTCGAAACTTCGGAGAAATAATTCATGGTACAAAGAAGGGTACATGACTGGTTTAAATGGTTGTTTTGGTAGTAAAATACATAATCTAAAGGTATACTAACAAGTAGAACAAAAGAGTATGATTTTCATGAAAGAACGGGGTCAAAACAAGGCTAGAAACAAGGTTTGGTCATGACCTGTCGACAGGCCTTGATCTGCTGTCGACAGGGCTGCTCTTCCAGAGCTGAGCTTTCAGCTCTGTGTGTATCTGTCGACAGCCAGCATGGGTCTGTCGACAGGTACACTCAGGCTGAAAGTTCTGGGTTCTGGCCAGGGGTTCCTGTCGACAGGCAGACCTTCGTCTGTCGACAGGGGCTATGTAAACTGCATAAAAACCATTCCATTTGACCTCCAATGGATCTATAAAGTTACTCTAATGTTCCTAACATGATTTGGACCCTATACAAGTGTGGTTTCAAATATAAAACTCATGGTAACATGATCTGAAAACTGAAGATCATGGGACTTAATTTACAAGGGTGTTCTAGCTAAAAGTGAACTCAAAGAGGATATTTGAAGTACTACTTCTTAGAACTCTTTTCTCCTCATCTTTCTATGTGAGTCTTATATGAATTGAACCAACTAATGAGTCTTTTCATACCTCAACACATTAAGTTAGCTAAAAGAAGAAAATCATTGAGGTTCTATCTAATCTATACACTAGAAGCAACACTCTAATTTGTGTTGCATGGTTGGAAGACAACAAGATGTAGATATTTATGACTTGTGGATCAGCTAAAACATGATGACATGTTGATTTCCTATCATGAACATGATTTCTAAACCTTGGTAACAATAGGATCAATATCAAGTTTCCAGATTTCACAAATGTCTGGATTTTCACATTGGACTTAGATTTCTTCATGCCACTACCCAGAGAATCCAGGGAGGTGGTAGAAGAAATTGGAAAGATCAAGAGGAGAATCCTACAGGCACAACTAAAACATGCTTATAAGGGATAAATACATTGTTTCAAAAGAGAATCCACAAGTGTAAGACAAGTAAGGGTGATCATGACTTCTTTAACATGAGTGGAAATCAAAGACTTAGAACAGAGAAGAGATAGGGAGAGGGTTCTACAACCACACATGATGCACACAAGCTTCTAGAGGTACTTACGGATCTCAAACAAGAATTGAGAGCTTGTACACTTAGCAATAAGTTCTATTACTAGATCAAGGGTAAGAGTAAGAGAAGAAGGAAATAATTGAATCCTACCTGATTTGAGAAGGTGAAGTCTTTTCTTTGATGATTTCTCAACTGGAAGAAGGATGTTAACACCAAGAGTGCAAACACTATACTCCTACAGCTGCTACTTGTGACACCTTTAGCACAAGTGATGGAAGCAACAACCCATACAGCAGCAGCAGCTTCCTCACGTCCCAACAGCAAGGAACATCATCCAAACAGGATGTTAGCAAGTGCAACGGCAGCAGCACAACAACGACAACAACAATACACCTCAGCAAAACAGCCAAACGCAGCAGAGGTGAAAGAGAGAGAGGCTGGATGTTGCCTGGTGAAGGGTTTTTATAACCAGCATACCCTCCATGCACAACGGCACGTTGGCCGCCCAGGTGTTACCATAGAAACCATTTGGTTTCCATGGGCAACATGTTTCCCATGCAAGCCTTCCAGTGCTTACACCTAAGGCATAAGTATAGAAGCTTCTACCCAAGCGTTGTGGCCTTCTCAACGCCTCCCACGTAGCCAAACCAAAAATCCCCATAAAATCATTACCGTAAATAGCTTCTAATTCGGCTGGCCCAAAGATCATCATTTTTATGTATTCAAACGGGGTCCGTTAGTGTTAAAATTTCAACCATAAGCTAATGTTATGGTTCTACAAATTATGGTGATTTTAGTTTATTTTTAGAATTTATTTTACACTAGTTGAAAAATCACCCGAAAAATAGTCGCGTCGACTGTACCTTGAAATCCATACGTCGAAAAATTCAGATAATTACATATTTGATTTCTCCACATTTTTTCTGGAAATTATGATGTTCTCGGATTTTTATTTCGTTATCGTTTTCCGGTATCGCCCTGTGGAGGCACACACTTCAAGGTACGATACTGGGATAACGTTCATTACCACTAATTAAGTCTATCATCTAATTATCACAATTAAATAACGACCCTAAGATATTTTAACCAAATTATTTCTATTTTCTTAACATTTTAAATTTCTGGGGCGTTACAGTAAATATGTGTGCACAAACATCGCTGATATATTCACCCCTTCCAGATTATTCTCACCCCTTAAGCGAAAGAATTGGGCATAACTTTCCGCCCAGGTATCCGATTCGCTTATGTGACCACAATTTGGAATTGACATTCCGAGACGGTCAACAAGATGCTGGTTTCGCGAAATTCTGTTCCAAAGCCAAAATTTTACCATGGAGTGTGTGTACTAGTACACCAATCGTGCACCCCTTCGATAAGACGCGGATATTTCTTCGCCCGACAATCGAAACCGTCTGTGAGGCCCTAATTCGAAATCGTCACTTCGACCCAGTCGACACAAAGTTGGATTTGGATATTTCTGATCTGGCGCCCAAATTCCTCTCCAGGAGTGTGGTTGCAGTCTCCCGATGCAATCGCATACGGAAACCCCTTCACTCAAACGAGCATAACTTTTCGCTCGGTTATCAGAATCGCTTATAAGACCCCAATTCGGAATCGACACTTAGAGGCACTCATCGCCCCTTATTGTCTTTGGCGATAAGACATCATTTCCGTGTTGAAAAACCTCAGTTTCGCACTCCAAAATTGAGATTCCAGCCGACGATCTCCCCGTTGCCAAGATTTTCTAGCAGTAACGTCTATCTCGATCACGCAAATTGCTGATGGGGCCACAATACGGAGTCGACCTATCACGGCGATCGAAAATTGTGTTCAACTCGACGTGATAACTCCTCCCCATGTCGTAAATATGGGTGCACAAATATCGTCGATATATTCAACCCTTCCGGATTATTCTCACCCCTTCAGCGAAAGAACTAGACATAACTTTTCTCCAGGGTATCGAAATCGCTTATATGACCACAATTCAGAATCGACATTCCGAGAAGGTCGACAAGACACTGGTTTCGCAAAATTCTATTTCGATTTCAAAATTCCACCACGGAGTGTGTGTACTAGTACACCGATCGCGCACCCCTTCGGTAAGACGAGGATATTTCTTTGCCCGGCGATCGGAACCGCCCGCGATGCCACAATTCAAAATCAGCACTTCGACCCAGTTGGCACAAGGTCAGATTCAGAGATTTTCGGTCCGACGCCCAAATTCCTCTCCGGGAGCGTAGTCACAAGCTCCGGATGCGATCGCATATGGGCACTCCTTCTCTCAAACAAGCATAATGTTTTGCTTAGTTATCAGAATCGCTTATAAGACTTCAATTCGGAATCGGTACTGAGAGGCACATGTCGCTTCTTATTATCTTTGACGATAAGGCGTCATTTTCGAGTCGAAAAACCTCCATTTTGCACTCCAAAATTGCGATTCCAGTCGACGATCTCCCCGTTTCTAATGTTTTCTAGCAGTAACGTCTCCCTCGATCATACGAATCGCTGGTGGGGCCACAACCCGGTGTCGACCTATCACTGCGATCGAAAGTTGTGTTTAACTCGACGCGAGAACTCCTCCCAGGTCGTAAATATGGGTTCACAAACATCGCCGATATATTCACCCCTTCAGCGAAAGAACTGGGCATAATTTTTCGCCTGGATATCGGAATCTCTTATCTTAATACCAAGGCGGAAAATTCTTTCTGCGAGAAGTGATCATAGAGAAATATTTCCTAAAGAAAAATGAGATATCCTCAACATCTGAAAAAAAAAATCAGAATCTAACAAAATTGGAAAAAGACAAATCCCCTAAACAAGTCATAATTTGAGGTTGTAGGTTATCTATTAATACAATTGATAGGCTCTCTAGATCAGGATCAATAAGTCTAATGGGCCCCATCTAGTAAGAACCTTTTGAAGAAGAAGAAAATAGAGATGGGGAAGGCCCCTAAAAAGATTTTAGTCTCATATTCGACGCTCCTTTCTCTTCCTCCTTCCAATTACCTTGAAAAAAAGGTCAGTAGACTTCAGTAATGGAAAGAGGATTAGTGTCAATAAAACATAATCCAAATCTGTATATTCTCTCTTCTACTTTTACCTCCCTTCTTGGACCGAGTTAATTTTAGATTGCCAACTTAATTGTTAAAGAGTTAATCTCAAGAATATCATCTTAAAATTAGCTCTCTTTATGAGTCGAGTCGACTTCGGTCAAAAACAAATTCTTACTCCCCGAACTATTTCAATAATCGAACTCTGACCTCGAACCCTCTAGAGGTCGACGTACCAACGCCCACAAGATCGGGCCAACCTCATAAAGAATGTTCCATATGACATTTGAAATCTAGAAGCCCTCCTCCACCTCTCTTCACTTTTCTTCTCTGTCCTTATCTTTTGTTCGTCCATCTTTCAAAGACTAATCTCCACACCCACACGAGCGATATGGTCTACGTGGTCTCTCTTATCCCTTTCTCTCTCTCCATATATAGAAGCTTCTGGTCCAAGTCTACGCAACAAAACAGGCACAACAACAGGTCTTCCCAGCCACCACACCAGGAACTCCAACGTTCAACATGGGCCAACATGACAACATCCCAAACTTCTTCACGTGCACGTTAACAAAGGGACTTCCACTAAGACGGGTTTGTGGTGGAGACTTCGTCAAGTCATGCATGCCTCTGTCTCTGTTCACATATGGAGAGAGAGAGAGAGAGAGAGAGACAGAGACAGAGACAGAGAGGAGAGGGGGGAAGCTTCCATCTGTTCTATCTCCTTCGCGAAGAGTTAGAATACTACATGCACGTTCAGACCTTCTTCCCTTCCCGGCCCCCCTTTCAAAGCGTGTTCAACCACACTTCCATCTTTCCTGGCTCCACCCAAATGAAATCCCAGCTGGTGCAGTCGTTGGCCGCCGTTGGCCTACATACATATATTACACTGCTTGGCCTATATATAGATAGATAGATATGCCTGTCTCCTCTAACATTAGCCATCACCCAACCTCTCTCTCTCTCTATCTCTATATCTCTCTCTCTCTTCCATTCTTGCTCTCTTTGGGAATCTAGTGTCTATTGCACTACACCAGGCCAGAGAGGATCACCAGGAGGAGCAATGGATGTCAACAGCCCATACCAGTCATGGGGGACATCCTGGGCGGACCAGTGGGACTCCGGCCAGGACCCGGCTCCGGCCGCCGGAAAGAGCAAGAAGGGCGCCGGACTGGAGAAGACGAAGAAGGCGGCGACGGCAGGCGTCAAGAGGGTGAAGGAGGGTACCGGCCAGGGGTTGCAGTGGATCAAAGACAAGTTCAGCAGCCACAAGAAAAGCAAGGAGAAGCAATGTGTATATGACGATTAATTTGTCATCAGAGAGTGATGTGTGTTCGTGCATACGTAGATTGTGAACATCGGGTAGAAGTGATGGGCAGGCTTCTCACATTCTTTGTTTCTTTAGGCATGCGAGTTGGCTGGCTCCATGGTTCTTTACTTCTTCTTATGTGTATCTTAGGTTGTTCATATGGGATCTTTAATTGGATGTCTTGTAGACTTGGTTCCTTGTTAGGTTTTTAATTCACTTCGTTTTGTTGTTTCATTTGTAAATGTTCATCAATTGTTGACAGATAATGGTGTGTCCAAAACCAGCAAAAGTTTCCCTCATTCCCTTGCATACTTTTCTCATACTTTCAACTGGCCTGAAGAACTTAACCCAAAAGTTGTCTCACCTTCCTTTCACAAGAGGGGTCCTCAGTCCCAATTTTATGCTCTGGATCCATAAGAGTCTCTAATGTCCAATTACTTCTCGTAGGCTGAACTAATAAATGAAACAAGCGAGATATTTATTCTCTTATATTTGACATAAAAGTTATTATCAAATAAGATATAATTGTGTCAACCAATGATCTATTATATGAACACAGCAAAGGTTCACACTACCCTTTTTTTGAACAACTTGTTCAATTAGCAAAACATTTACATGTCCTCAGAAGCAAGTGGGTCCTGAAATTTGAACATTCTCTAGGTCAGGTGCCATTTGCAAAATGAAGGAATAATCTCAAGAATCAAACAATTCATGTGATACAGTATGTGCTTGATCAGGAATTTTCCTCTGCACAAGGCCAATATTTTTTTCCTCTGAAAAGTAATGGCCCAATCTTATATAGACAGCAGATCTGAAACTGGCAAATAACCCTAGATTGTGATTGAAGTGACACGAGTTCGTATCCAGACAGCTGGATAATCTAGTGAAGCACATATGAAAGGATCAAACAGTCTATGTCCATACATGAACTGTTCACCTAGAGAAATAGGCACCATTAACACAATGTGTACCAAGGTTTGATGTATCGCCGATCCGATTCGCCCAGAATCGAGGCGAATCGGTCCGATTCGTATATGATTATTATATATATTATATTTATGTATGTGTGTCAGGCAGGGTTGTCAGGAGTCAGAGCTCAGGATCCTCTTCAGACAGGGTTGTCAGGAGTCAGAGCTCAAGATCCTCTTCAGGCAGGGTTGTCAGGAGTCAGGGTTCAGGATCCTCTTCAGGCAGGGTTGTCAGGATCCTTTTATTTACCTGAATATCATTTAAGTAAATGTTATAATTTATTGTTTCATTTACTTAAATGATATTCAGGTAAATAAGAAAGTACCTCCATTTGAATCTAATAAAAATATCAAAAAAATCGTATCTCTTACCAATAAAAGTCAACTCTCCCACCAAAAAAGAAAATCGTGATTTCGATGATTTTAGCGAAATGTTAACTTTTTAATCTCTCATAATTTGGTCTATCTAAAAATTTGATAATTCAAATAAATCATATGGAACACTAAAAATCCAAAGTCCGGTAAAAAAAGTCAAATGTGCATGTGACTTCTCCAAGGGAGCCGCTCTTCTACTGACAGTACTTAATCTGTTTGAGACCTCTTAAGATTTGGTCTAACATAAACTAACATCACTCAAACTCATGAGAATTGTCACTTTCTAATTTCTTTTCAATTAGAAAGTGAAAAATCTCATGAGTTTAGGTGATGATAACTTAAGTTTGACCAAATCCTAAAATGTCTCGAGCAGACTAAATATTGTCAGTAAGAGAGCGGCTCCCTTGGAGAAGTCACATGCACGTTTGACTTTTTTTACCGGACTTTAAATTTTTAGTGTTCCATATGGTTTATTTGAATTATCAAATTTTTAGATAGACCAAATTATGAGAGATTAAAAAGTTAACATTTCGCTAAAATCATCGAAATTGCAATTTTCTTCTTTAGTAAGAGAGTTGACTTTTTATTGGTAAGAGATGATTTTTTTGATATTTTTATTGGATTCAAATGAGGGATACTTCCTTATTTACATGTAATATCTTAAGTAAATGAAACAACAAATTATAACATTTACTTAAATAATATTCAGGTAAATAAGGGGATCCTGACAACCCTACCTGAAGAGGATCCTGAGCCCTGACTCTTGACAAGTGACAACCCTGCCTGAAGAGGTATCAGACAAATCGGGGCGAATCAGGAATCGGATTGTGGGCCTTTGGCGGATCTGCAAATCGGATCGGATCCATTCGATTCGCGGCCAGGCGGCGGATCCATGCGGATCACAACTCGGCCCGCCCCTGATCCGCTCCGATTCGGGGGAATCGGGCTGATTCGCCCCGCCATGACAAACCATGATGTGTACACAACTCAAACCTAGCAAAGGTTGAGTAGAAGTAAAAGTTGCCTCAGCTCCTGAATAAACCAGTACCAACTTTTCATAGGGAAACAGGAAACATAAGTAAAAATGGGCAATATACAACTGGTAGCTTTAGTAGCGCAGAAGATCCTTAAAGTTCCATGCCAGAAGCAAACATTTTGTGGAATATGTCGACACTCAACACCTAGCATAACACTGCTATGTAATGAACAAGCAAATAAAGAAAGCCAAAACACAAAGGAGAAGCATAAACAACTGAAGTACTTGTACACCAGCAAGTGGGAAGAGATACTTTGGGAAACAAAGAGAACAGCCAGGGAGCTGCTTCCACTGTGGGATCTGGTGAGGGTCAATCCCGTGCAGCCTTGCCTGTTTCTTTTAGTCATGTTCTTCGACAAAAGCAAGTAAATACAACAGTTATAATGGACATAGAGATCATCAGTTTGGTGATTTGATTTATCTTCTTCCTCAACGGAGGCAGAAATGAGATGGGGGAACTTCCCCACCCCAAACATGCTTTCTTGAGACAGCCATGGTGAAATACATCTGGAGTATATCATTTTTCCCGGGGGAGGATGGGTGGTCTCTCGATCTCTGGTCTTTAACTCAGCTTCTGCAATAATCTCACAATTGTGATATAGCAATGTACCCTGCAGATTGACATGCTTAGCCTGCTCTCCCCTTTCTCGAACTGATTTTTACTGTGACCTCGTTGCAAACTTGACACAGAAACTTCGATAAAAAAATTCCCATACATAGCCTTAGCTTTTCATTTAACATATATGTAAAATAGAGAGCATACCTTTTTTTTACCTTTCCCATTGCAGGTGAGCAAGTAACTAATCAATGGACAGATCTGATACTGCTCAATGTTTGACTACCTACAAGATTGTCAAAATTTCTGTCTGTCATTATTTTTGTGGCCTGATGTCTAACTTGTATGCCTGTATCTCCATAGGGGGAATCAATACATGACCCTCTTGTGCTGCATCATCCAGTTGCTCAATATACCCCAGCATCTCTGAATCATCATGCATAAGATTCAAAGAAGTTGCCTTTGCATTTAGCACTTCGAGATCTTTGAAAATATAGAACAAATTCACAGGCTCATCATCCACTGTAGAACATTGAAGACCACCCTTTCTACAGAAAGAAGAGTCCCATCCTCGCCTTTGTAAAAAGATCACAAACCTCAAATCTCCAGGTTGCAGCTGAGAGTATTTCAATGGCTGCGGAACTTTGAAGTTTACAATATGCAAGTCACAGGGTAAGGATGAACTTAGAGGAGAGAACGACCTTGGAGGCAAATGCAGAGAAACTTCTTGAGTTTCCTTGCTAATAAATGTATGTATTGGGTAATTTAAATGTGCCCCAATGCGGTGGGAGAGAAGAGATGGCTGGAGAGGTGATGAGCTAGAAATGGAAGCTACAGAGGAAATATTAGACTCTGTATGTATGTAAAAGATAACATTCATGGGACGATTGTCCATCACCCCTTGTCCTAGTCCACGGCCATCATCCTGAACAAGGCGTCGGTCAAGCATAATCTCCAACCAACCATTTTTCAAGCTTGCTGCACCCAAAGACTGTCTAGAATGCACAGAAAAGCGATGACCATCAATATCCTGTAAAAATGCAAGTGACGGCATTGGATAATAATTTCCCTGCAATGGGATTTTATCATATGTCTCCCTGCGGCTCATCTGGAAACCATTTAAGTCAGAGTAAAACACTCGCTTGTTGTCAATGCTTGTTTTGAACCTGGCTATCAGTTCCTTGTCATTGAACTCGTGACCAAGAAGTTCAACATGGTATTCTTTTTCTATATAGAATTCCTGAACTGTATCCTTTGTGCTATAGATACGTGTGCTATGAGAGACGGGTGTCTTTTCCCAAGATGTCTTTGGATGAGAAAAGAATTCTTTCACCAAAGACCCCTCGGAGAGAACAACTGAGCCACCCTCTTCAACAACAGGGCGGGCTTCCCCAACAGGTTTGAACAAGTAGGCACCGCTACCGGAGCTAGCATATACACCTATCTCTTCTCCAACAATAGTTTGGGTGCCATCTTTATGGCTTAGCTTCTCCAAGAGACCATGCTTTACATCAAAAGTGAGTGTGTGGTGGTGGGTCTTTAACTCAACCTTGTTACCTTTAAGTTCAGAACAAGCATAAAATGTTGGACAAGGCAATGGTTTATCATCAGAAATAAGTTTCAGTTCAGCAGGTTTAGCTTTCTCACAACCCATATATCCATTGGCAACATAATATGTCTGCAAACCCAGAGCAGGTACAGATGCCCTCCAGTAAAGGCGATGCCTCCCAGTAAAGACCTTGCCCTTGTCATCATGTGTCAATTCAGGAGAAATTTGACTCTCAATGCTAGACCAATTTGACTGCAAAACACATACATCAGGCTTATCAACAATAATCATCACAATCTCATCTCTGAGATGCTCCAATGGGTTAAAAAGGACCACTGAATAGGCATGCCCTTGAGGAACATCGAGCCCTTTGTGCATGGGTTGCACATCATACCGTGACCTCACTTGTTCTGGCTCAAACTGAGATGGCAAAGCTAGATCTGACTTCTCATGTTGAGGCCCTAGTAACACCTCAATGGCCTTTGACATGAAAATCTGTAGGTCCTGTAAGGAAGTGTGCATTCGAGTCCCATAATCGTCCACCACATGGTTCTTAGCAGTACCAGTGACACCGTCATGATGCTGGAAAAGAGCAAGGTTTCTTCTTGCAGCTGTTAACTTATGGGAGAAACCAATTGGAATCTTTGAACAAGGGGATTTATCGCAGTAACCCATAACTAATGCGAGCATGATCTCTGATGCACGTAATGTCTGTTCCAGTATGCGATCAACAGCCTTGAAAAAGGGCCTTGAAACATAATAGCCACTCCAGTAATCATTCTGCCTATCGGCATATGTGAAGAAATCACCTGATAGGGAAGGGAAACCTTCAAGCTCTCCAGAGCCTAACTCACCAGGACGAGAATAATTTATTCTTTCTGCTTCACCACGCAGTGTCTGGAAGTACTCATCCAAAGTGCCAAACTTCACCTCAGCATTCAAACTAGGACTAGAATTGATATAGTCGAACAGCATTTGATAATTTCTAAACTGTGCTTCAGCTTCATCTAAGGACACATAGCGAAAGTCATCCCCAAGAGGCACAATAAGTGTTTTAGTTCTATACAAAATGGATTTCTTTCTATACTGGTCCAGGAGTTTAAATGCTCTCTCTTGTACATTTGCTGTGGTTGTTTCTACAGGATCTTGTCTCCAAGGGCAGGCCTCATAGCCAAATCTATATGTCCGAGCAAAGTCAAACTGACAGCAGATAGCTGGCTCTGGTCCACATGTGTGGGGAATATCATAGGAATAAAATGGCATCATGTGTACAAAAATATCAGTTGTTTCATCCACATCCCAGCTCTGCCTCCATATGTACTCCAGATTTTTGTGCAATGCCAGTTCCTTCTTCACCTCATAGTGAGTTCTCTGTATAAGCATGTTCTGAAAGCCCATTCGCCTCAACAGGTAAGCCATCGTTGCTGAGTATCCAAATGGATCTATCGCCCAAGAATTTTTTGGAACAACTCCAATGGTATCATTTAACCACATGTTCCCCTCCATGACCTAATTAAACACATTCACATGTCAATTTAGTAAGTGAAAGAACCTATATCATATATAAAGAATTGACAGATTATACAGGGTTCAGCAGAACTGCAACAGCAATAGGTATACAATAAGTAAATGATCTCAGCCAAGAAAAGGATGACACGTGATGACAGAAACACAGATGCTCTAAAAACTTAACTTCAGAAATATTTTCATAACTTCGATAAATGATTTTTCATTCTCTCCCCACATCAAACTTAGAAATCAGACAGCCAGAAAAGTGAACTCAAATTTGGTGCTTCAAGCTTAAAAGCACCGAACTTAAGTTCTTTACTGCAATCCTCCTATGTATCAGTATGATCAGATGGCCACAATGAGAATGGCAAAAAGGGTGGCAAAAATTGTGGCACCAAAGCATCGCCCTTTTTGTTATATACGAAATTCAGCGAAATAACTATAAACTATCCTAAAGCTTGGTAAGTGAAGGTAAGGTTAAAACATCCAAGACAAATTGAAAGAAAGATGGACAAGGGATCTATTGCACAAAAGAAGAATGAAACTGTAGGGAGAAACATATGATATGCTTTCAAGTATTGAACAAGACACCAAGAAAAACTACATGATTTATGGGCCCTTTTCACATAACTAATAAATTGCAACACAATGATTGGAAAGTTTATCCCTGACCTTCCAAGCAAGTGCTATGCCAACACTTCAAAACCCGTGTTGAAGAATGTATGATTTGTCTTAGCTGACTACATGAAGTATCTAAGAAAACACCACCCCGAAAAACTAAATCTCTTGAATCCACAATAACTTCCTAGCTGGTATAAGTAGCAAAACCTCTTTTCTGTTTTCTTGAGACACATACTACCATGTTGGAGAAAGTACTTCTGGTAGCATGGCAAAAAGTTGCCCCATGCGTTTCTACATATAAAAAATGCAAAAAGCATACGACAGACATGCAATACACAAGGGAAGTACTCTATTCACCCAGTGAAGTTATCATACCTTGTCAGTCTCAAATGCTTCCAACAAATTGAATGCTTTCTGAAAGATGAGCTAGCTTTTTTGGCAATTGAAGTTATCTTCCATCTATTGGTTAAGAATGATCTCGGTCTAGTTTCAAGTCAAGAAACACAGTTTTCAGCACTTTATCAATACAACGTTTTTTATCTTTAAAAAAATCATGTTCTCTTTTTCCATGCAGACCATGTAATTGCCAGAAGAATTATCTCCTACAAAACAGTGCTTTGTGTTCATTGAATACAAATAAGGTCTGGTTACTGGAGTTAACCATACTAAGTTAGTTGAGCTCAACAATCCATTTGGCTTAAATGTAGAAATTTCCTTTATTCGGCATATCATTTTCTATAACCCATGTCCTATAGAAGCATATAGTTGAATAAAAACTGCAAATGCATTTGTACTTTTGAGGATGTCTCTTTCTTTCCCCAAAAGATAAGTAGTTTGAACCATCAATTTCATAAGCAATAAGCAAATGCACTTTGAAGGGGGTTTCCTGGTAACAACACATTGTTCTATGCTAGAAACATTCTTGATTTGCTCCTCATCCTCATTTCATTGAAGCACAAGCTAGACGAGAGGGAGACTAATATTTCAACTGCCTGTGAAGTATGATTTGCCATTTCTGAAATCTTTCTGAGCCCAGTCTCCAAAAAATCATGACATGAAATTGAGATTGAGAATAAGGATGCAGATAACAATGAACTAACAATGTTACAACGATCATGATGGAAACCGAGATGATATTGATGATGACAATCAGCGATCACTTTACAAAAGGAGGCTACCTAAGAACCTCAAACATTTTTTAGGGGTCCTTCTTAGATTTCAATCTCTATAAATATAGGAAATACAACTAACTCCCCCGATCTTGGCTGCCTAGATTCTAATTTCCATGCAAGTAAATGTTGTATGTTTTAGTCCTTGCCATCCATTTCCATCACTCCCTTCCGACATAACCTTCATTAGAATTTAACCCCAAATGAATAATGACTTTTCTAATGCTCATACATTGCACAAAAAGAAAACAAGAAAGACCACCTGAGCAGTCAGACACCCAGCACATTCTTTATGTGGGACATCATCACAACCAGAGGTGTCATAATTCATAAAAGCTTGAGTTCAAACTCACCACACAAATAAGTTTATGATTCATGCATTTTTCCTTTCTTTGTCCTTTTCTTTCTAATACTTGAGCTATCATTGGAAACCAGAATTCTTAAAAATAAAAGAGGATGACATACAATATCCACTAGTAGTCCTCTAAAGAGAGACAACAGGTGACTATGAGTTTGCTTGTTTCTCTCATATTAAATAACTATCTAGAGATAACCAGGAAATATCTCCATTTATAATCTATACAAACAGAAATAACTCAAGACTTTTAATAAATAGAACAGAATGGAACAAAATAGAAATGGCAGTACACAAGAAACATTGATGACATACCTGTTCTATGATGGCAAAATAATGTGAATTAGCCTGCAAAAAAAGGAATTTTAAATGAAGCATACATAATAGGAATACCGTATAAAGATCAAATGACATGAAAAAAATGAATGCCAGCAAGTAAGAATATTGAAACAGGAAACAAATCATAGAAATTTAAATTACAAGCATGTTCTCTGAAGAAGAATAAGGCAACCAAACTTTTACAAATGACTGGGGAATCCTAGGTGTCTCTAAAGAGGCATAAGGCAACCAAGGTTTCATCTCCCACAAATGCCTGGACATTCCTAGGTGTTTGAGGCAACATTTATTTAGAAATGATGAATAATCAGAAATTTTCGGATATTACTAAATGCAAGATTTAAGGGGGAAAAACTCACATGCTTATACATTCAAATGTGACCAAAATCTAAAATATGTTAAATTGTTATCAAATTTACCTAAAAATGACGCAGTTACCAAATACATATATGGACACAAAGAGGCGGTGATCAAGAGAGATATGCGAGTCTCCTGATCCAGAAAAATAGAAAATTTAAGAGAGAACAGAAAGAGGAAATAAAGCAGAGAAAAGGCAAGGCCTATGCTATGAGATTTTTGGTTTTAAGGGGGAGAAAATAAAGGGCAATGAGAGGGGGGGGAGAGAGAGAGAGAGAGAGAGAGAGAGAGTCAAGTTTGGAGGGGCATTCTCCAGGCTGCAGATTTATTACCAGCCAGGGGGTCAGGGCGCAGGTATGCAGTGGTAATGGACATTCATCTCCTTAGGAGGGATCGGTGGTGCAACAGCAAACCATAAGCTGGAAGACTTTAACCAGGATATGTGCTTTTGCCTTCATCTGATGGCCACAGTAGCTCAAGCCTGAAGCTTTTCAAGATGATTTGGAAGGGGGGTCGGTTCCCTCCCATTCAGGGGACAGCAGAACCATTATGTGACTTTGTGACTTCAAGTTTACTTTTAGTTTGGTATTTGCATAGATGTCATTCAATAGCATGCAGTTGTGTGTTCCCTTGTGTTATGAGTGACTTTCAAGATGGAGGAAGAAGAAGAACTTCAAGTACAATCAAACGCATGCACTTCATAGGATTAGTTTACACATTATTCTATTAATCATGAGAAACTAAAACCGTATCAAAAGGAAATTGACACATCAGATGTACAGTCAAAACAGCTAACGGGAAAGTATACAACTTTCTAACCATCTTTATGTTGCTGTTAACTATTAACAGCAACCTATATCATAACTCTATTCATCTTCATTAATGGACAACGAGGCATTCTATAAGTTCATGTAAACATGCATAAAAACTGCATTTTTTTTTAAAAGTTGATGTTTGCACAGACTTACCTCGTCGTTCATCACCCAACCTCCTCCAACAATCTCCAATTGCCCGTTCTTCACTAACTTGATGAAGTTTTCCTTCTTGGAGCTGTGTGCTTCTCTCCACCATCTCTCCAAATACGACATCTCCTCCCAGATGAACCTTCGGCGCGTATCCTGCCAAAAAATAAAAAGGGTGTTCATTAGTCAATTCTCACTAATTACCTGAAGCATTATACATCCGTGAGCATCCATTTGAAGGCACAAGAACAGTCATTTCAATCAAGGTGCAACGTAACGTTAGACAACGGTTCCTAATAAAAAAAGAGCACACATTTATGAGATCGTCTAACTGGTTGAACATCCTCATATGATCAAAAATCATGATTGAACATACTACCCATCACTCCATCTGATTCAATAGTTGGGTAGCTAAAGAAATGGGCATGCTAACAATTGGAGAGGAAAATAATTCTGGCAATTTTTTCCAGGATAAAGGGAAAAAAACCAAATCGGGAAAGGAATTGGTAGACATAGTTGTTGCTCGCCTAAAACCCGGAAACAAACACACAAAGAGAGGCACACCCACCTTGGATAAGGAGTCCACGATCGTGTCCAGGATGTGGCGGGACTGCCGCTCGTAGTACTCCTCCACCGTGAGCTTCCACCCCGGGTCGTTGTGGGAGTGCGGCACGACGAAAACCTTCAGCTTCTCCTCGTCCCACTCGTGACCGCCGTACTTCACCTCCCAACCCTGCTTCCACGCCCCGCCGTCCACGTCCCGGAACTCGATCCGGTCGTACAGATCCCTGGTCGTGATGTCGACGACCGCAGCCGCGGGCGTCCCGGCCTCCCCTGGGACGCCGCCGTCCGACGCCCCACCGGGCCGGCGACCGGGGGGCCGCCTCAGCACCCTGGAGAGGATGGCGTGCCGGGACCTGGAGACGATGGATGCGGGATGCGAGGAGCTGTGGGGCACCCCGAAGCGGAGAAAGACGGCGAGGAAGAGGAGGAGGGAGATGGAGAGGCCGAGCGCGAAGAAGGTGGAGTTGGCGGAGAGGAGGAGGTCGCGAAGGCGACCGCGCCGCCGAGAGGAGGTGGCGGCGGACGAGGAAGAGAAGAGTTTCCGGCCTGGCTTGAGGCCCCTGGAGGTGGAGGGGAGGAGGCCGCCGGCCCCCCGCCGGCCCCCGGCGAAGAACGGCATCCTCTCCAGTGGGTCACACGAGGAGAGAGAAACTAGAGAGAGAGAGAGAGAGAGAGCGCGAGGGGGAAGCGGAGATCTCCACTGCCGCCGCCCGCGACTCTTCTAAAAGCATTTGCTTTGCCCCCGCGGGGCGGGTTGGACTGTTGGAGGGAGGCAAACGGGTCCGGATCAGTGCGGATAAAATCTGTATCCGTTACCGAATCCGACAGCCACGAGGCTGAAATATAAATATCTACGGAAAATTATAAATTCACCAAACATTTTTAGTTGATTTTTACACGCGTTTTACTTGAATGAGTTCACTGATAAAAAAAATTCAATACAAAATTTTTCTTCTAAAAATATGTGTGCCATAAGAAGAGAGTATTATGCTATCTCCATGACTTATTGTACTGCATTAGAAGGACAAAAATAAATGAAACATTTTATGAGAAATTCTTCTATACTATTGTAAATTGATACGAATCGATTTCTATAAGATCGCAAAATCTCCACATGAAAATGGAAATCTCTGCCAGGCAGCAGAATGCTCGGATTGTGACCCGTTTGGGGGATCCGAGATGTGGAGGTGGTGGATTCCGCGGGCCCCGCGTGAAGCCGGCAAGCGACCTCTCCACTCTCCAGTCTCCACGCGGGGAGAAGTTTCCACCGTTGCCGTGGCGTGGGGTGCAGTGTTTCTTTTTCCTTTTTTTTGTTATAGTAAATTTGTATAAATTGTAATATGTTTGTGTAAGTATCATAAATTTGATATAGTTTCATAATATATTAAAACAAGACATATTTTGTATAATTATTTATTAAAAAAATATTTTTAATAAATAACTTACATAAATTTATATAAGTTGTAATATATTTATATAATTTATTCAGACATAATTTTATAAATATATTAGAATGGGACATAATTTTACAAATATATTAAGATCTGTCGATGAATAATTTTCTATTCAAATATATTCAAGTGATTTTTTTGTGGGTTTTTTTTTTGGGGGGGAGTGGCAAAGGGAGAAGCTAAGAGCTCGAATATCTATTATGCTAATCAAATCATGGTTGGACGAATTGTATCATTTTTTAGATTGTAAAATCTTTTTTAAAAACTTTTTTATTAAAATTTAAATATAAATTGGACCGAATCGATGTTGTATATTTTGAATCACACCATACATAAACCTCTCTGATCCAATCTTATTCATTGATCCAACCCATCACGAATCAGATAAGATTTACATAGTACAACAAACTAATCAACAACTCAAATAACAAATTGAGAGACATATAGATCAACAAAAGAGACATAATAAAAAGACACATAGCCATGAAAACAATATAGCTAGAATGGTTCCATAATGCATAAGTAGAGAAAAGAAATCCTAGCAACCTTGTATACTTGCTACCTCATGATGATAGATAAGAGTAGGAGAAAGTAGGCAAAGCTTGAAAGTTGCCGAAGTCAGACCGAGCTGTGGATTTATTTTAGACCTCTTTATTTTCTGGATAGTTTATATAGCTTATCTTAGCATAAGTTACCCATGAACTTAAGCAATTTTATTTTGGCACCTTTTTTATTTTTTTATCTCTCTTTATTCCTAATTATCTAATTATGCACTCTCGTGAAAACAAATAGAGTTATCACCATTTTATCTATAAATAACATTAGTTATTCTTAATTAACTTATACAACCATTTCAAAAAAAATAACTTTTAATCACAAACTTATCTCATCTTGTCCCTCCTTATACAATTTATAAGTGTAATAAATTAACCACAGTTCGAAAGATAAACATGTTAGAGATGTGTGTAGATGGAGAAATGTTTAATGTCTGGGTGCCCAGATAAATGATTTGTCTGAGCGCCCAACTAACGCGCCCCTCATTGGACAGCGCTTTGTTGCCTGGGCCCCACACCCAGACAACGCCCAATGAGAGACGCGCCAACCGGACGCCCAGCATTGAACCTCACAACTCAAACTAAATCAGCAACTTCGTGAGCCCAACTTGGGATATTCCAGAGACTTTTTGAAAACCACTACGATCACCTTAAAGGATGTGACAATCCACTGAGCTTGCCACTTCAAACACTTGGGGCAAAGGCAAACCAAAAGAAAGCATAACAAGCCCACAACTAAAGAGATCGTCGACGATCTAAGGAACCAAATTAAAGTGGGAATATCTTCTCCAACAAAAGGACCAACAGGCACATGAACACTGAAGAAAGATAACATAGTTTTATCTCTTTGAAAATTTTGAGAGGAGGAGCATATAATTATGGTTATCAAGATAGCTAAGTGAGTATGGATTTTTTTTTTTCACAACTCAAATAAATATTTTACTGAGTTTTATCTCAAATAAATACAAATATCTTCTCATAACTTTGTTTCACCTTTTTATTGCTGGATAAAAAAAAAGTGAAAGGAGATAATTTGCGATAAGCTATTCACAAACAAGCAATTCATGAATAGACTAATGACCCAAAACTTTAGTTAATGTTTCTATCTGGCTAAATAACTTATTCATGCAAGAAACCCAGATATTCTTATATGACTAGTTAATGTACTATCACACTTCTACTCTGCATATCAAATTGAGAAAGAGCAGGATTTACCTAAGAAATAGCTTAACTCGAGATAACCTGCTTATTAAAGTGGGAAAAGTGAGAAAATAGAGTTAAACCTTAAGAGAGATAAATTAACTATGTTAACTTAACTGATTACCAAATCGGCACAATTGAGTGGTTCCCTTGTATAAAACTAAATATTGTGAAGGAAAAAATTTAATTGTTGTGATGTGGAGGTTATCACTTGCTTTCGCTTTGCATAAATTTTACTTGTAGAATATAAATGAGCAAACTCACAAACAACAGTTGCTGTGGTGTAGTGGTTATCACGTTAGTCTTACACACTAAAGGTCCCCAGTTCGATCCTGGGCAGCAACACAATTTTTAATTTTTCTTTTTTATTTTTATTTTAAAATTAAAAATAAAAATCTCATGGGTGTCACCTTTTATGTCTGACAAGCTGACAAAATTATAAGACGTGCTGAGTTGCGCATTAAACTGATTTCCACTGGATTTAATTAACTTTTTGAGCCTTTCTACCGCCGCTACAGATGTCTTTCCGTGCATTTTGATCTAAAGATGAGGGTGTAACTAATGAAATGGACATATTTCCCGAGCAACATTCAGCGTTATATGAAGAGAGTGGAAGAAAATGATCAACCCACTTATGCTACCTGTGGTCAGAAGATGAAGAGTGGCAGCTTAATGGTTCTGTTTTCTCTTTTAACATGATGGGGTATGCCCCCAAGTAGATGTAAGTTGATTTTTTTTTTTGAATAATTAAATCTTTAGTTTAGGTTTGCGCTAGCGGAGTGAGAGCACTCTTCTCTTTTGAGGAAGGATGCACTCTTCTAACTCGCTGGACCCAAACTTTTTTATTACAATATATATATATATATATATAAGAAGTTACACAGCCCATCTCTCCTCTGGAGCAGACCTACATCTTGGTCCCCTCTCGATATCTATCTTGCATCTTTTGAATGTGTTTGATCTTGATATATGGTTTGGAGAAGTGTGTTTTGTTTATCTTTTACGGATGTTAGACTGGATCTCTCTTTCCCTAACTTTAGTATTATGCCGCTTTGGGTGGTGCAGCCACTTCATTTTGAGATTTTGCTGTGCTTTGGTTCTGACTGCAGTCCCCGTTGTTATGTGGGTACATCCATATGTGTCTTTCTATGTATTTGCTTTTAGTTAATGAATTAGCTCTAAACTCTCCCCATGTAGGTTTGTTGGATTTTTCTTTTAAAAAAAATATTTACTACTCATTCCGGAGAACAACTTGGTGCAAACCATTGGTTTGCAACAAGTGTTGCAAACCCAATGGGGGGTTTGCCACATGATCACTTAACCCTAAGGGGTTAGGTGGCAAACCCCCGTTGGATTTGCAAGTCTTGTTGCAAACTTTTGGTTTGCAGCAAGACTTTTCCGAGTAATAATGGTCAAATTTAGGTGGGGCCGGCCCACCTCTGCAGACTAATCCCGTCCTAGTGGAAGGGGAGTAAACATTTCTCCCAAGACTGGCATGTGTGAATTGGAAACTTACACGCTAAGTTCGATCCGGGCAGCAACAATAATTTCAAATTTCTTATTTTCAAATGAAATCTCTTAGCTAAAAAGAAATTTTCAGAGAAGGGAAATTGTCATGGGACACAAGAAACATCAAGAACTTGGACAAAGGTACTGCCCAAATGCACCGCATAACATTTCAAAACATTGTACACCCACATCATATCAAAGGGAAGGGTTCAGTGTCACCCTACAACATCCAAGCACCATTATCCCGGTCTTTTATCCAATCGAAAGGTGAGAAGAAATATGTAGATAGGTAAACAGTGAGTTTCTTGGGTACTTTTTGGCATAGAAAAACTTCACTTGGGCTCAGCGAAGAATCTGTTGATAGAGGGCATAATCTCCGGGGTCTTGTTGCGAACAAACTTCCGAAGACCATGTTCTGCATATTTCTCACCCTCAGAAAAGTTTTCCAACACACCAGCGGCCCTACCTTCCTTGTTCACCCTGGAGATCAGATACAAACGAACAAAGATCAGTTGAATTCAGTTTTGGGTCACGTAAGTTGAAAATCTAACCACACGCACAACAGCAAATTATTTACCATACGATAATATTTTTTCTGAAAGTATACATGTGAGTGTGTGTGACCGTGGGGCATTTACAGCACATCATTAAAGGGCGTACCCAATGCACAAGTCTCCCGTCAGCGCGGGGTCTGAGAAAGAGATGATGTACGCAGTCTTACCCCGACAAGTCGAAAAACTGTTTCAGATTTTGAACCCATGACCTCCACGTCACCCGGGAGCAACCTCACCATTGCTCCTGGGCCCGCCCTTCTTCCATAGCAAATCATTCATGACCTCTTATTTTATGAATTGCTTGTTGCCAATATTCAAGATTTCCGTTATAATGCATAAATAAAAGTGCCTCCGAAAGTAACGGCGTTTGAAGGTTTAGGAGTTGCACTGTAGGATAGCCAAAAGTCAGATCTAGTGATCCTCCCCAGCTTCAAGCTTAAAGCCTCTTTGGTGCCAAATTATGAAAACATCATATGTCATCAGAGCAGCCAATGGCTGCCCACTACTGCTCTCACTTGCACAGAAATTAATGTCAAAGCTAAGTTCTCAGTTGTCATCCTTGCAAAATTCAACTTTTCCACCGACAAAATGAATAATGTTGCTGTTGTCTCAGAAGCTCATTGTCACCAAACTATAGCGTCAAAAATGGCAGCCTAATGGTGATGAACAATGCAATTTCCGCAGACATTGCCCAGAATCAGTTGAACAATGGTTCTTCAGTGAATAGAGTAAGTATGTAGCGTGCTGGGCAAAGATGATATGAGGATGCTCTCCTTCTTCCCCTCGTCTTGTGTGCTGGAGCATCGAGAAAAGCCAAAATGATTTTGGTCTTTAAGGGAAGTAGGCTGTACTTGATAAGAATGTTTGCATTCAAGCATTTTGTTCTCCTTACAATTAGTCTAGACTCTATAGATGTTTTTTAAAAGTGGATAGTACTGCAATTGTATTAAAAGAAGAATGTACAAGAGTAGACAATATGCTCCAAAAACAAACTCCCGCCCTATACAAAAGAAGGTCACACAGAGATCATGTGGAAAGTGGAAACAACTAATCCCCCAACAAAACAAAAAGAGAGGAAGTAGTGAAATCCAAACCACAAAAAAGGCTTTCCCATTCCTTCACTTTAACACAAAGCATTGAAAACAGCCACCCCATCTCTAGAAACTCTTCTAAAAATTCTACTGTCTAGACTCTATAGATTTATCTCTCCTACAACGGTACAGTCCTGGTGGAGCCTTTTGGAACATTCTAACTGTCTCCCAGTGGTTTTGTTATTCTTAACGGGCGTTAGAGGAACCTCTCCTCTTCAACCTTGATTATATCTCTTTTATTTGCAATAAGGTTTGTGGCATGATCTACTTATTTCTCTAAAAAAACTTCACCATTTGCAGTTTCAAAAGTGACAAACCATACATCCTCCAAGATGCTCATTCAGTCCTCCATTGACGAGTTCAAGCACAACATATAGTTGGGATATAAATCCCATACTGGATGACTCCAAAATGAACCAGTCCTTATAGTGTAGCCTCTATCCCCTCAATGCCTAGGTTTTAGAGGTGATTCTCTATCTGCACATGGTATCAGAGCAAGTCTCATTCTTCTGACTATAGGTCTCACATTATTCTATTAAGATCTGTGTGACCTTTTAACCTATATAGGGCCGACATGTGTGGGGGCATGTTGGGATAAAAATCTCATATCGGATGATTCCAAAATGGGTTAGTCTTTGTATGGTATAGTCTCTATCCCCTTAATGTCTAAATTTTGGGCGTGACTCTCTATTTGTATATAATACCAAAGCATGTTTCATTCTTCCGATTATAGACCTCATAACATCTCATTAAGATTCACATGATATTTGCCATATATGGAACTGACACCTAGCACAACACATTACTAAAAAAATGGATTTAACTATTAATGTCTCAGGCCTTATCAACATTTCTGTACATCATACAGAAGCAACCTTGAAGAGATCTTAAAAAAAATGTTGTTTTCAACCCTATGCCATCTTTTTCATCTAACTTCCTTATCTTCTTCTCTTTATAGTCCTCTAAATCTTCCTCTTCTCCGGCATACTTAAATCCTCCCCACTCCCCCTACCCCACCTTATTCTTGATCAAGTTCTAGCTTTCATATCAGAATATTCAATAGGCTAGATCTTGTTTTTCCTAAATATATAGCATTTAAAAAGACTTCACAATAATGACACAAAAAAATGGACATATTCCAGGTGATTGTTGAAACTGGAGACAAGAATCAGAACGAATCCCAATATAGCAACCAAAAGTGCAGTATCGGCAGACGTCCATCTCAAGAGGTTTCTTCTGGAGGTAGAGGGTGGAATGCCATAGAAATCTTAAATCACCTTGTTTTTGGAACTAGACTAATTTGGCTGTCCAGGCTGTTTTGCATGGTTACAAGAAAAGACACAGATCCAGCCATCCAGGTCTTAGGACTTTTGAAGTTCAGCAGTCATTTTCCCAGAATTTTGTTTTAAAAAAAAGGGAAAGGGAAAGATGATGATACGGGGTCCTCCCGCTCTGTAGCACCAAAGAGGGACACTCGCACTGCCTGCTAGTTGGTAGAGATGAATAATTGAACATATATGCACATGAACATAGCACGAAAGGACATGCAGGGAAGCTGGGGAAGGAATGAAGAGAAAGACACAGAGATTAGCCTTGCGATTAACAAAGATAGCAGCAGTGCTCATTATAGGCTTAAGGTTTTACAGGTCACCGAGATTCCCCACCATCCGACAAACAATGCTAGCAACATAGACACAAGAGTGTTTAGACTTTTGTAACTAGATTATAGGAAAGGCCAAATCGGACAGGTTAGCAAAGATCAGTTAGGAAGATCAGCGGCGAAGAAGTGGCCGCAGTGCTGGACAAGTGGTTGATGAGGGCTTCAGCTCTGCCGGAGAGGAACTCGGTTCCATCATCTGAAGCAGTGCTTGATTGGCGCAGGCCACACATGAAGGAGAGCAACCAAGAGATAACAACACCATTGAATCACTAGTTCACTACTTTGGCATCAGACCGTCGTAACCAAAACAATGAAGATATAGAGAAATTTGAAGGAAAGCTCCGGTATTCCTTCAGATGAATCAGATCCCAGAGTTTCTACACCAAGCATGGACCCTGTGTTTGACACCTAGTGGGACGACAAGATATACAGAGAAAACTACAGTCTACCCAATTGCACAAGTCAACGAGAAAAAATAGAAACTGGGATCCCTCAAGTCGCCAACGCTCCATCGAACATAATCTCGGAATAAATGAACAGGATAGAAAGCATTAAGAGCAGATCGGCGCAAAACAAAGCAAAAGAAGAAAAGAACAAAGAGGAAATCTCTCCCCCAAGCCCCCCAACCCTCTCGGACCTGACTTCAGGATTGATGCAGAGGTTGCGGACGAGCTGAAAGCCGCAGATGCCGACGGCGATACCCACCGCCGCGAAGAGCGGGTACACCTGCGGATCGCGCAGCACAGATCAAACACGCATGTCATTGAGGCCCTCAACCAAACAACACCCTACAGATCAGACCAGCAACAGAGAGATATAGAGAGAGGAGGGGAGAGAAAGAGAGAGAGAGAGGAAGGACGAGTCACCTCCGGCCTCAGCCACTTGCTGGCGACGGACGAGGCCATGGGAGAAGAGGGAGAGCACCGGCGGCGGCGGAGAAAAAGCGAGGAAGACGCAGACTGCGGGGAGACCACCGGAGAAAGAGGAGAGCGCACGGTAGAGAGAGCCCAGCGGGCCCGGCTGGTGGTGGTAATATCATGATTAGATTTTTGTAGATATGATCATAATATCTCATGTATTTGTATATATACCCTTTTCTCCCATAAATTGTCAACTCTACTATAAGCAGCACACCAAAGTTGGCCGACTTGTTGGACATGATCGTGCTGGATTTTGCGGGATATGGTACGGTATGATCTATACTTCATCGGTTTGTAACTCACTCCCTTCTCTGGAGATGGAGGATGAGGTGGAAATGGGGAGTAGGACTGGGAGGTGTGTCGACACTGGACGTGGAGGAGGAGGGGGAAACGGGGGGTGGGGGACGTCAGACACGATAGGGAGGGGAGAGGGAACAGAGGAAGGTGTGGGGGGTGCTGGAGATGGGGGAGGAGGGGGAATGGTGGGTGGGGAGCGCCGAACGCGGCGGCGGGGAGGGGAGGGGATAGGGAAGGATGTGGGGGGCGCCGAAGGTAAGGGAGGAGGGGGAAACAGATGGTGAGGGGCGTCAGATGTGGCGGGGAGGGGAGGGGGAAGGGGTGGAGTGTGCCGACCATGTCAGAATTCGCGATGGCTTTGACACGGTCCGATACGAATGTGCTGTTGCGATCCGCGGGCAGCACGACCTACCTTACTACACCACATCTCCAAAAGATTTCAACCACTTCTTGTACTATCGACAAATGTTAAAAAATTGAGGAATAAAAATAAAATTATTTTAATATAACATTTTCTGATTGTACCTCTTGAAACCTTGATTAAGAGGGTGAGCTCAACATTTCATATTTTAAGTCATGGCTGAGACATATATAAGGGAGAATAACTATTTCCAAATATTTCTAATAATTCCTTAAAATTGATAGTATTAATGTAGATATGAAAGTTGATGGGTTTACATGTGAATATTGTGCAAAAACTCAAAAGAAGAAAAAAAAAATTTCAAATTCAATATTGAAACCTTAAAAAGAAGAACAAAAGTAAAGGTATTGGACCGGCGGTGCTTAAGAATCAAACTTTCCTAAACATAATACACTCAACCATATAGACAAGTGGATCCACAAATTTAATATTCCGATCCATCATTGGCCTAAGAGAAGGACTTATCGCACGAGGTAGGCAACTAGATAGGTGAGACATGTATTGATGTGATGTCTATAAATTTTATTTATATATGTTCAAGTTAATAACTGCTCTAGACAATTGTTTTCTTGGGGTAATTCTTTGATAGTTGGTATCAATATTCTATAGGGTGGCCTCGCAATTTTGTACAATTAGTTTTTAATTCCTGTTCTAGTTGATTATTTGTTCTGAATTTAGTAAATTTGATTTTTTTTCCTTCAAAAAGTCTTTTAAAAATATCTTAATAATTTATATTTTATGTCCAAAACGAACCAGTTTTCCTTTCTTAAGCATAAGACCAAATAACCAAGTTAATTATAAAAGATTACAAACACAAAAAATGAAAATTTCTTGAGAAAAATGCCTTCACAATTTTTATAGACCTCTTGGTTACTTGGAATGTTAGGTATATAAAAATTGATTTAGTGGTTAAAGTTATTATAGTGATCTAAGTTTAAATCTTTACCTTCATATTATCTATTAAAAAAAACTTGAGCAAAATGCACCAAAAATTTACATGCACAACTTTGTATAAAATGTTTACCTTCAAGAATAGTGAAGATAATACAAAGAAGACATACTCATTGTAAGATTGGTCTTATAGTTAAACTGATGTAGATTTCAAGACCAACTTGCTATTAATTGTATGATGTTCATCAACTTAATTACATGATTAATTTTTTAATAAATATTTTTCAGTACAAAGACGATTTCAGGGGCACACAAACAATAGGAAGACTTTATTTTAAAATATAATAATTAAAAAAGTAAAAAATGTGATGTCGTGCTTATCTATTTCCTCTACACGGAGTGGGTCTTGCAATCCAGATCACCCTAATAATTATACGATTAATCTTACAATAGATATTTTCCTATACAAAGACCATTCACGGGTGCATAAAAATGGGAAGACTTTAATGTTTTAAAAAATGATAAATAGAAATTAAAAATAAAAAAATAGTGATGTGGTGTTTGTCTACTTGGAGTGGCCGCCGCTGACGTAGCTGATTTATTTGCACATGTCATATATACCAAACTTTCTCGGTGAGGCCGAGCTCGGCAGGAAATTTACCGGGTGGGTGGGAGAGTAGCATACGTCACTCTCCCTTCTCTGTCCACCCGTGATTGGCCAGTCAAGGTGGCCAACCGGCCTACCGAAAGGGCAGCGGAATTATTAATTAATAAGGGTGCAGTTGTTGCTTTGTTCTCTTTTTGTTGTCACATTTTCCCCCCTCAGTGATGTTTGGTGTACACAGGTTTAGGATAATATCGGCAATAGTGATGCGAAAGGATCCATTTTGAATCTGTATTCGGATTTTTTTAAATATTTATATTCAATTTATTTAATAAATAGAGTGGTTTTAGAATCACCGCCAGATAATTTAGAACTCAGCACTCAACCTCAGTTTGGTAATGAGTTAACATAAATTTAACTCAAAGTTAACTCAAAATATAATTTGGTAACAAAAAAAAAGTTAACTCAAGTGAATTAGATTAAAAGTGGATCAGATGTGTGTTAATTCATAATTTTCCAACCCATCTCCGGAGGTGGATTTGAGTTAACTTATTGAGTTAACTATTTTTTTGTCCCGGCGGTACACAACATTAATTACTACTTTTTCTTTTCTCAACACAACATTAATTACTACTTTCTTTTTTCAAGTCACTTTTTGATATGAAAATAAGTTAACTCACTTTATCTTGCCAAAGTAATCAAGAGAGAGTGACTTAATGTTCTTATTTGTGGTTGTAAAAATTCAATAATTCACTTATTCATAGGTGATTTATGATGTCTTGTCCTAGACTTTATACCCATAGATGAACCAATCATCTACTACCTCACAGGTTATTGTAAGTATTACTCTTTACTTCCTACATTCTGAAAGTATAGCAATTGTACTTTTGCAAGCTCTCCATTGGGTAGGCACACTAATCCACTAAAAATATCAAATAAGAGGTAGATTAAGAATGGAGATCATATATTCCCAAATTAATTCACCCCATCCTTATTTTTTTAATCCCATAGCAAACAGACACGAATCTGTTGAAAATTGAAGTACAATTATTACACTTTCACCAATGCAGCAAGTATCTCTCTTCTCCATTTTCCTTAAGACTTTATTTGTGAGGAACAACCAGATCCCAGATCCTATTGAGATTTTACTTCGGCGTCATTCTTAGGCACCGTTTGGGAACACATTTTGGTGATTTCACTTTTTCAAAAGTCAAAATCACCTAAAAAACTCATACAACTTAACTTTTTGAGAATCCACAATCTCTCCACCTTTCTTCTATTTTTTCAAAATTTATTTTTTGAGAATCTAAAATCACTTTTTCTCATTTGGAAACTAGAGTGAAAAAGAATGAGATTCCAATCATTGAAATCTGATTTTACCTTTTTCAAACTTATTTCCAAACGGCACCTTAACAACATTAGATGTGATTCTGTGGCTTTATAGAATATACTAGAGTCCACATATTCTCTTCTATGTTTGATATTTGAATAGATTGGGGATAGAATGAGATTATCCTCAAAATTTTAAAATTAATCTCACTCTATTCTCAGTCAATCTGAATACCAAACATAGTCTTAGAAAAAAAAATGTTATGAGCTTTTCAGACTGCGATGTCTTGTTGGACTCTAATAAATGTTTCGGACTAACTTTCCATCTTAGATGTAACATCTAACTACCCATCTCGTCGATCCAACCGAAACTGATGGAACAGACACAATAGATAGACATGGGCAATACGAGAAATAATGAGAGAGAAAGCGAGGAAGAAGAGATGTGAGTTAAGGAGTAGGTGTTGAGAACGTAAGAAAGGCATGTACACATGTAACATTCAATTCGGATTGGGATGTTAGAACTGCTTGAACCCAATTCAAAACATCAGGTTTTCAAATCTTTTCATGTTTGGTATTGGGATAGACGGGAGATAAAGTGATATTCTCAAAATTTTAAATAACTATATTCAAATTTTTGAGAATATCCTCACTTCATCCTCAGTCTATCTTAATACCAAACATATATAGATAACAGCAAACCCATCTCCTTTTCAGAAATCATGGTCATCATCATCAAAACTTTATCTCATTATTTGGGGTCGGCTATCTCCGTTTCAGAAACAGAGAGAAAAATAACTCAACTTATGAAAAGAATATTGGAGGCAGGCATACTTCTTGCTATATATAATACACAAGTTCCTTGAAGAAAAAAGCAGAATTACAATAGTCATGGTTCACTATTACATGGAGAATGTACACCTCTTCTATATTCTTGTAGAATGTTAGCTCTGGTCTAAAACAATCCAACAGCAAAGCTTAGGTGCAACCTGTACTCCAACCCTCTCATATGATGACCCAGCAGCATACACCTATAATTAAACAATGAGAGGAAAAACAAAGGAAACGTTTTGAGCTTCGGACAGGCTGCTGTTGCTGTATGTAAGGGCAATGAACTAAGCCAGAAAAAGAATTCCAAAGGCAATGCATTTTGCTTATTATCAAGTAAAAATATTTTCAAGGTCCTCCTTTTCACAAGCAAAAATGTAGGATAAACCACACAGTTTTTAAGACAATTGGCGGTATACATGCAGCATTTTTGAAGACTGAAGCATGGTGCCTGCAAAGAAACGGTTATGCATGAAGCTCAGCCAAGAGCAGGTTAAACAGTGGAACTGCAGGATTCTCAAGTGACCTGGTATCTTGGAATGATAGCCTCAAAGTTCCACGAAAAATATCACCAGACTATCATTCCAAAATACATCTCCATGTTTGTTTGTTTTTTTGCAAAGTACATCTTCATGTTTGTTATCAGTACCGGTGATGTTGATCTAACAGTTTCAAGTAAGGACAAAAGCCAAATTGGTGATGTTTAGGTCGACCTATCATTTGGTACAACGAAGGGGTCAAAACTTAAAGAGTACAATGATATCAAGATCCACTAGTTCTTACATTACATTAACCACCTCAATCACTGTGCTCTACTGAAGGCTTTCCCTTTGCCAAAGTTCAATGTTCTAATAAACATATTTCGAGGTCTACACTCAACTATGGATGTGATCAATCATACACATCCTTTATATTCCAGTTATGCGCCACTTATGGAATTCTCGCTGCTAGATCTGCAATTTATCCATTTCATCAACATACTCTTGGCAGGAGTCATTATACCAATTTTGCATTTTCAAACTTGTACCACTAAAATGGCACAAACCAGAGAGTGTTAACTAGCATATCGGACAAGAAAGAAAAAGGCGACAAAACCCTTATCATACACATGAAGATTCATATGTAGGATTGATAAATATGCAATTTTGATTCTAAGTGGTTTATAAGCTAAACATTTAATATTTTACGTCCAAGAAGAAGATGTTCACAGACAGGTCAGAGACTTATAAGTTCAAGTCCTTAAATCTTCTTGAAAAGCAACACTCAGCTATCACTTACCCATCAACTCTTTTATATTTTTTAACTGATTAAATGCATATATATGGTCCATCCAGGGCATCCTATCTTACATTTAAATACCTTTCACATCTAACATACGTGACCACACAGTACTAGATACAGCCAGGCAACTTCCCAGCACACAGAGACAAGTTTAAAACATAAAATTACTAGCATCTGTGTACATTTGTCTAATGAGTAATTCGATTTATGGACTTGCACAACCTAGCAACCTAATCGTGAACTTCACAGAAATACTAAAACTTTCCACATGCAATATCTCATAGTAACTCTCTTGGATCCTGCTGCAGGCACATATTTCTAATTACGTGCATATCCTTGGGTGATATGAATAAGCAAACATGGAAAGATTCCAAGTAAGAAATTCTTACACACCAAACAATAGCCTTGCTAGATAATCCCTTGTGGTATTCAGAATATCAGATTGCTCAGTATTGTCTTCAGCAAAATGTTTGTGAAAGTTGTTTTTTCCTCCATCAGTGTCCTTTAAGATTTCAGTGGCATCATCATCAAAGCATTTCAGATGAATATTCTGAACTAGCTGCTGAATGATTTCCTCCACCTCTAGTGATGATGGTTGAGATAATTCTGCCACCTGCAAAGATAATTTAGTTACTAAAAAATATGCTAGAATTGATCCAAAAAAGAACCATATAAAATACAAGGGAGGACATATGATGGTATGAGAAATGCACTGCAAAGGTTCAAACAAGCTACCATAGCAGGTTCCAAGGATCGCAAGTATTCCAATAGGTCACTGTCATCTCTTTTACTACTTCCCATGTGCTTATTTTCCTGCCGCTGGGCATCCAGTTCCTGATTTTGTACAAATGGCAATTTAAATGAGAGAAAGGGAAAAGTGCATGAGTTTCAGAAAGAGACTAACAAGGAATTTGTACATTGTAACAAGCTTTATGACACTGCAGATAATAGCTAATATCACATAGATGCATGAAGAAGTGCCTATAACAGAATCTGGTACTGACATTGCAGACAGAAATCACACCTTATGAGGATCTTGTTTTAGAACAGTACATTAGGTAACTCAAGATAAAGAACAAATGAAACAAGCTACTGAAATGTTACATAATATCCAACAAGTTTCTACATGCAATTTTATAACAACCTGACCAACAGAAACCGCAGTCTATGTAGGTTACTGGCAGTCTATGCTTTTGTTTTGCAACAGAAAAATGGAATGAAATGCGCACTACTGATAAAGCAATAAGACATCTCAGACCATATTTGTCCTGAAGGGAATCGTCTAAGACCATGCTTGCAGATGCCCTATTGCCCATTCTGGGCCCATCATATGCAATGCTCCATATGAAGATTATAAATGCCAACATATGTACAGATTCCTCGAAACTCTGTTTCATCACAGCTTCCATCGGGCTTTCCAGCAAATATCCCAGTGTTTAACAGAATATACATCATATGCAAAAAGGGAAAACATCAAGTTACTTGGGATCGATCTGCACAAGTACCTTCTGAGTGTTTGCCAATTGTGCCTCCAGCTTCTGTATATAAGACAAAGCAGCTGGAGACAAGACTTCAAACCTTTCAGGAATCGCCATTTCCTGCTCGCTTTGATCCCTATCTACCCTTTCTTTTACATCGCAGGGAATACGGTTTTCCGCATCCAAGGATGGTTCTGAACTAACTGGCGAGTTGTCGAAATTCCTCATTAACGATAGACGATATTCCGCATTCCAGAGCGTGTAGCTAGACGAAATTCAGAACAAAAGCATCGAAAGGGAACATTTTAGATGAAAGCTTCAGCTGGTCCAAAAATAGCGAAGGAAGCACGGCGGCGCATAGCAACAGCATCGCTTACCCGGTGATGACAGAGGAGACGAGAAGCCGGCGCAGGGGATGCCGCGAGACGCCGACCGCGACGTGGAACTGGTCCGAGGGAAGCAGGCCGAGCATGCTGGAGATGGTCCGCTTCATGGCGTCCTTGGCGGCGACCGAAACGCCCTCCCCAATCACGGACGCGTCGAGGGGCTCGACGCGGCAGAGGACGTTGGCCAGGGCCGAGTACTCCCGCCGACGCCGGCGCTCCTCCCGGGCCGTGAACACAAATTCGTCGGCCAGGCCGCCGCCGCCGTCGATCCCGGAGGCGAAGCAGCAACAGACGGCGGGCGGGGGGGAGAGTCGGCGCCCGGGGGAGCCCTGCGTCCCCCGGCGGGCAAGGGCGGTGGAAGAACCGGGGGAGAGGGAAGACGGGGGGTGGCACCTCAGGGAGAGGTCGCGGAAGCGGGAGAGGAGGAAGGCGGCCCTGGCGGAGGCGGCCGCCGCTGACATCGCGGGCGCGGAGGAGACAGTTGCTGCTGTGACGGCGACGGCGATGGCGGCTCTTCCTCTTCTTCTTCTCCCAACACCGCTGCGGGAGGCTGCTCGATATGGAGATTTGCACAGCAGAGCCAAGGAAGGGGATAGAATTTTTGGACGAAAAAGGAAAGCCAAGACCAGGCCAAGGCCATGGAATCTTTTCTTGGGCATTTTTTTTTCGCATATTTACTTTTATATATTATCATATTTATAGTTATATCCGAATATTTATATATGGATAAATTAATTATCAATAATTATAATGAGAGAAGTCATTACTATAATAGAGTTTAATATATACTGTAATAAGGGATAACGCTTACTGTAATGAGTTATAGCTCTGTCAGATACTAAAAAATAAGTCAAATATCTGATAGAGACTTCTAATTAATTTACCCTTTATATATCGTCCAAATTATCACCAACCATAAAAAAAAAAGAAATGTGGGTAATGGGTATACCTACCAAGAAAAAAAGATGTGGTTTTGTAAAAATAAAATTTGAAGTATATACTAAGGCTTGTCGTGATGAGTTTGTCCTAGTATGGTACGGATCGAAGTGTATCAATTCGATCTATCTCATTATAAAAATAATAAATGAAGAAAATAAGAAGAATATTAAATAATAATAAAAATAATATTAAATAAATATATTTATCTATACCGTATCGACTGTGTCAGAACTCACTATAACCTTGACACGATACGATACGATCGAGTCATCGTGATCCGCGACGACACGACCAACCGTAGTATATACAAAGTTCGACTGATGCATTGGTGGTACAATAGAATTGATTGTGTTATATTATACTGCATCAATTTCGTCTTAGGCATAGCCATCCCCATATTGACCCCCACCCTCCTTGGTCTCTCCTAATCCCTATGCCATGGTGGTAGACCTCTCGATCCCCATCACCTCCACCTTTATTGGGCACCTCATCATAAATTCCACCCCATACACCTTGAACTTAGGAGATGTGGCCATCGATAATGGATGCCCTAGTTGACCATACCTCTATCTTAGAGATCTATTATAACGGCCCTAGATATTTATGTCTGATAAGACTCTATATTTATATCCGCCTCCAACGAACATACCGTAATCTCGCAAGGGATATCACACACACATGTCTAGTAAGAATATAAAAGATAATCACGTGTAAAATTACACGATAAAGTACATGATCTTAATTATATTGTCTCAATATATTATTACATGTCCAAAATAAAAGTACAAGAGCCTGAGGAATATCCCGAGGTGTATAACAGAAGCAAAGCTCACACTGCTGTTAGTAGTAAAGGTCCACCTCCGAAAACCACGCTCGCTAACGCACATGAAAGGGAGGGTGTAGGGGTGTGAGCCTCATAAAGTCACATGCTCCACAATGAAACTCCTCAAAATAACAACATATATAATCCGTGTGTAACAAAAGAAAATAACCAAATAATGTAAGTCCACCGATCAGCTCACATATAACACTTTAAAGGAAACTCACATAAAGTTAGAACCTAAGCGTGCTTTCTAATAAACACAAATCATTGCCTCATTATTCACAGCTAAACAACTAACTACTAACAGAAATTCATAATTAACAGAAATAACAATAGATCTACAATTACTCGTTATAAAACCATCATTTAAGAGCTACGTAAGCTAGACAAGCACTCGAAGTAAACCACTGAGTGGCAAGTAAGACAAACTACAAGCCAAAGATACAAACAGAGGTACTTAAGAAGTTCCATAACACATGCTACGAAGTAACTCGGCAAAGCAGAGTCGGAAGGAGCGACGCCAACACTCGAGTTACGACTATTGGTCCATGACACCAGTATCTGACTCGGACAAGCCAACACAGGAAAACACCTCTCAGCCTCATAGCCACAGACGAAAAGTCCAACTGCAGCTCCACCTCTACGAGTATAAGAAACTATAGAGACCAACCAACATCACCTACAGACAACAAGTTGCAGACCCACACTTGACACACCTCTAAGGGTTTTGGGGCCCTTAGAGTGAGGCTGAAGCAACACGGGACTAGCTGGGGACTAGTACATCTATTGATGTCTGTCCTCCAACCACGAGCGTGCTACAAGTGATAGAACAGAATAAACACACACCACAAGTCGCTGCCCCACTGTTGTCTTTCTCTCAATTAGATGAGCTACTCGACAAACGAGTGAGGATGTCTAGAAAAACGACATAGACCTCGATGATACACACAATATTGAGAAAAACCTCGAGCACAACGTACTTGGCTCACAGAGAACCTATGGTATCTGACTAGAGAGGCATTCCGGATTAAGCGTCGGACCACCGAACTCGGCAAACCACCACAATTCACAACTAACCATTATCAGTTACTGAATCACAACTTTAAACCGTACGTTCACAACCTTTAAACCTTTTATTCTTAAGCCACATTCTCCTACTTACTTGGAAATAACCTTCATAATACACGATAACTTCTAATTATCAATAAACTATTCAATTATCATTAATCCATAACTAAATAACATTTATATTGCTCAAACACATTAAACTAGCAAGAGAATATTGAAACCGGGCTCCTATAGGACCCACATTGCCTAGCACAAAACTAAACACTTCAAGAAGCAGAACGCGACGAGGCCGATGGTCGCGTTAAGAACGCGACGGCTCGATAAGCTGCATTCACAATGAGAACGCGTCGGGGTTGGAGGTTGCATTCTGAATGCATCCCTACGACTCGTCGCATTCTCAGACAGAACTTCTAACCCTCATTTCTCACCCAGAAACCTTAACAAAACCCTATTTCCATTTAATTCAAACTTCTACAGATCAACTAATTCAACCAGAAAATCACATGCATACTTTTCATGCTTTAAACCATCTAAACAACACTAGGAAGTGAAAGAATTCCTCTACCAATGTGAGAACGCGAAGAACACCATTCGATCGATGTTTCCAGGCTCCAGACGCCTTCCTCGTGTGGAAACTACGTCAAAATCGAAACTCCCGAGCCGAAATCGCCGAAGACTCCTCCAGAAAAACCTTCCTTTGTAATTAATGTTGTTATCGTTCGGATTCAAGTTTAATAGATTTGACGTGGTGTTTGGGCAAATGTGTGGCCATTGAGCCTTGGTTGGGGCTCTTGTGCATTGTGTGGGTGTTGTGGGCCTGAGGTTTAGGCCCAAACAATCCACTGGTTCTTTGTTTGAGAACTCGATGGGGGTGGACGTTGCGTTCTGAATGTGGCCTTCCCCTACGTCGCAATCTTATTGCTGGATTTTCTAGGATTTTGTCTGCTTGTGTGACATGTGGCGTGCATCGGGTTGCCGAGTGGCATCACATTTATGAACGCGACGGCCAGGTGCGTTGCATTCTGAACGCGACGGGCACCTCTGACATATTCTCATTTCCGAAAGGTTTATCTTCTGTTGGTTGGCCAAATAGAGAAGAAAGCTATGTTCGACCAAGGGAAACTCTGCTGGAGGTGCTCTGGGCGATTCTGGCTCTGGAGCTTGCGACGGGTCAGGCAGTTGCGTTCAGGTCGTGGCCTCAATGCGTTCTCATTATGAACGCGACATGTTGATCTGTCGTGTTCATATTGTGGTCTCTTGGGCATGCACATTAAGAACGTGGTCTATCAGGCTGTCGCCTTCTTAATTAATGTGACTGTTGACCCCATCGCGTTATATTTCCTAAAGTGTCTAGCTTTATGGTTAGCAATGTGGGTACAGTGGGGGCCTAGTTTTGGTATTCTCGTGTTAGTTTAATATGTTTAATCGATGTGGAAGTTATTTATGTGTGGATTTAAGAGAATTAAGTAGGCTATAGATAATGTAAACTCTTTGGGTGTCTTGTAAGGTATCTTCTTGTAAGTAATGTAAGTGATATTTAGTTGTGGATTTATGGAATTTGGTCAGTTTATTGGTAGTTAAGAAATATGATATATTATGATGGTTTTTCCCACGTAAGTAGGAGTATGTAGTTTATGAATTAAAGGTTCAATAGTTTTGAGTATAAGGTTTAAAGTTATGATTCAGTAGCCGATAATGATTAGTCAAGAATTGTTGTGATTTGCCGAGCTCGGTGGTCCATCGCTTAATCCAAAATGTCTCTTTAGTTGGGTACCTCAGGTTCTCTGTGAGTCAAGCATGTTGTGTTCGGAGTTTGTCTCGATATTGTCTATACCGTTGAGGTCTGTGTCGTCTCCCTAGACACACTCACTCATTTGTCGAGTAGTATGTTTGGCTGAGAGAAAAATGACAGTGAGGCAGTGGCTTGTGGTGTGTGTTGGTTCTGTTCGGTTGTTTGTAGCACACTCGTAGTTAGGTGGTGTTTGATAAAACTTGACACTTAAATCTTAAATCTTATTTGTCATCTATTCTCTAAATCTGAAATTTAAAAAGAACTTAATATATATCAAATATAATTTAAGAGGTATTTGATAATTAATTTAAACAACATCTGAATTGTAGTGTAGTGGTTAAGATGCTACACTTGTAATAGAGAGGTTTTGAGTTCAAAACCCATAATAGTCAAAAAAAAAAAATTTCTTTTTGAAATTGTCAACCGGTGCCGGATTTCGGTGACCGCCGCCGGCGGCCGAAATCTGGCGATCACCGGAGGCTAGATTCTGGCGACAGTCTCCGGGGATCGTCGAAATCTGTCATCGGTGGCCGGATTCCGGCGATCATCGAAAGTCGAAACCCGGCGACGACGGTCCGACAAAAGATCTGAAAAAAAAAAGTGATCGTTATTAACTTAAAATTCAAGTAGTTTTTCAGATTTAAGTGATTAATTAATATATAATTTCAGACATTTTATCAAACAATCTAAAATCTTAAAAATTAAACATTTCAGACAATAGACATATATTAAGGGTTATCAAACAGGGCTAGGAGATGGACACCAATAGACGTACTGGTCCCAACCTAATCTCTGTTGTCAAAGCCTCACTCTAAGGGCCCTGGAACTTTTAGAGGTCTCTCAGGTATGGATCTGGAGCTTGTTGTCTACAAGTGGTATTGGTTGGTCTCCATAGTTTGTTTGTACTTGTAAAGGTGGAGCCGCAGTTAGACCTTTCGTCTGTGACTGCAAAATTGGAAGGTGTTTCATGTGTTGGTTTGCTCGGGTTGGATGCCAGCATCATGAACCAGTAGTTGTGACCCGATTGTTAGCGTCATTCCTTCCGACTCTGCTTGTTGGTTTACTTCGGAGTGTGTGAAGTGTAATTCGTTAAATATTTCTCGTTGGTACTATTAGGGTACAATGTTTCTTTAATTTCCTTTCAGTAGTTTACTCCTAGTGTCTATCTAGTTCAAATAGCTCTTAGTTGATCGTGAATAAAATATTTATTGTTATTCCTGTTAATTATGATTATCATGAATATTTAATTATTTAGCTATGAATAGTGTAGTAGTTAATTGTGTTGATTAGAAAGCATGCTTAGGTTCCAATTTTCGATGTGTTTCCTTTAAATTGTTAAATGGGAATTGATCGGTGGAATTATGTTAATTGAGTTCTTTTTCTGTGGCACGTGAATTATATATATTGTTGTTTTGAGGAGTTTTCCTGTTGAGCTTGTGACTTTGTGAGACTCACCCTTACACCCCCTTTTTCAGGTGTGTTAGCAGGTGTGGTTTCTGGGAAGCTAGCGGACCTGGACCACCAACAGTTGTGTGAGCTTCGCTCCTGTTATACACCTTGGTGTATGCTCTAGACTTTGTACTTTTATTTTGGACATATAATGATATATTGAGATAGTGTAATTCTATAAATGTATATAAAATCATGCACTTTATCATGCATCTTTATACATGTGTGGGTGTCTTTTATACTCTTACTGAACATGTGTGTGTGATATCTCTTACGAGACTACGGTCTATTCGTGGGAGGTAGATCTGAATATGAAACTTTTTCAGACAGAAGTATCCAGGGCCGTAACACCCTCGGCTGAACAGAGCTCTCTCCTCTATTTGGCCGACAAATAGAGCTTAAAGCCTTTGGATTCAAGAGCGCATCAGGGGTGCTTGTCACGCTCAGAACGCAACATGTATGTCCATCATGTTCATAAACACGATGCCACACGACAGCCTGACGCGCGCCACGTATCACACAAACAGACAAAACCCCAGAATAAGCGGCAATGAGATCGTGACGTAAGGGAAGACCACATTCATAATGCATCGCCCACACTGTCGAGTTCTCAAACAGAGAATCAATGACTATGTGGGCCAAAACTTTTGGCCCACAACATTGAAACACCACACTAAATTCACCAAACTTGAATCAAAACGACCACAACATTCCATCCATTCCTCAGCTCTTAATAGCACTTGATAGGGGTGTTCATGGTTTCATTTGGTTTGGTTTATAGGAGATTTTTAGGAAACCAAACCAAATCAAATTCGGACTCAACCCGAACCAAACCAAACCGAAGTCCCTTGAAACCAACCGAATTAAATTCGGTTTGGTTCGGTTTAACTTGAAAATAAATGGGCCTTTAGATTCTCTTAATCTGTTGTTTCTCTAATAAATCACTATCAATAACACTAAAAAACACAAATAGAGACCGACAAATTCAGTCTCTATTCGGTCACAATTCGGTGACTAACATAATAGTGACCGAATTGAGACCGAATAGAGATCGAATTTGTCGGTCAAGAATTTTTAGTCACAAATCTATGACTGAATATATTTGGTCACTATTCGGTCTCAATATTGAGACTGAAAATTATTAGTCTCTATTCGGTCTCAAAAATTATTAGTGACCGAAAATATTCGGTCACAAATTGAGACCAAATTTGTGACCGAATATTTTCGGTCTCAAAACAAAAATTAGTGACTGAAGTTATTCGGTCACCAATTCGGTCTCAAATCTGAGTCCGAATTTGGTCTATCAGAAAATTGTGGATAAATTTGCACGAGAAATCCCACCGTATCGTTGACAGACGATTACAAAGGGATTTTTCATGCAAGTATATATATATCCCTGGGAGAAGTATTAATGCAAATATGAATGCATGATAAGATTTTCACATAATTTCCATTTTGGGATTGGTATATATGTAAAAATCCTTCAGTAACAATACATTTTAATAATAATTATTTGGAAACTTTCAGTTTTTTTATAATTTATTAAATAAAATTAAAAATATTTTTTTATAGATAAATTGGTTGAGAGAGGGGGAAAGATGAGAAGAGGGCCCGAGATCGATCCCGTGCCCTCCTATTTCTCTCCTTCCATTTTGGCAAGGAGGGAGGCCAGTGCACTATAGCGCAGTTCTCAATAAAGTTATCAGTAGTATATACCACGGTTGGCCGTGCCGTCGTGAACCGTGGTGGCACGGTCGGGTCACCCCAATGGGGTGACCCGGGCGTACCGCACCGGCACGCCGCAGACCGGTACGGTCCGGTCTGCAGGTAGCCATTTGGATCTGTTTTTTTTTTTTTTCTTCTTCTCCTCTCACATCCGGTGTATCTAAGGGGTTTATATGGTGTTTAATTGAGATGAAATTTCAAACATAAGTTAATTAAGAGATGATACAAATTATAGTAATTTTAATTTAATTTTTTATGAAATAAAATTTGTCTCAAAAATTATTAGATCGAGTTAATCTCAACATCTAAAAGATCTAAATGATGTCTAATTGAGATAAATGACAACCCCCGGCCATGTCAAGTCTTCCACTCAACAATAGCCATATGGGCTCACAGCCCACCATGCACTTCCAAAGAAATCTACCAAATGGAACATCTTCTTTAAAGACTGGTGTTGGCATCATTGAAAATTTGACACCATGATCAACTTCGACAATGATGAAGTTTGATGGCACTTGATGTCATTTGTACGTAGTGGATCGCTTGGAGTAGATATCAACTTGTTGTCGAGTGAAAGTCTCTTCAGATAAATGCACTGACGAAGTGCAGCTAGCTAGCTAGTAGTATGAGATTTGGAGAGACTAAATAGGACTAGAATGATGGATTAGTCTCTTCTCTAGGATTGATGCTTAATCACAAGATGTGGCTTTTCTTTTCTTCTCTCACCAGAGCATTATCTTTTCTTCTTCTTCTTTATTTTTCATCCACTCCTCTTGATAAGCTCTGTGCAAGCATATTCTTTTTCATTGCTTTAGATATTATATTTATAAGTGTTGGAGTCTATTAATTTCGTCAGTTTGAAGCTTCTTCTTTCTAGATCCTTACCTTCTAGCCATTGTGGCTGCTCTTGTAGGCTTCTATTTTTTAAGCTTGTTCAACTAGTCATCTTCATCCTTGTTGTTGAAGGCTTTGATACAATTTGAACTCTTCTGTCATTCCTTTTTGGTTGGTCATGAATGAGTAAGCTTGTAGGCTTCTGACCATTGTAACTTTCTTTGCATACATGCTTCTTTTCTCAGGTTAATCTTCAAATGGTTGTGACCGTTTAGGGTCCGTTTGTTTACCGGGAAAATTTAGATTAGGAAATAGTTTTCGAGAAAACTTAAAATTTTATGTCATTTGGTACCACTGAAAACCAAAATATAGAAAACTAAATCAAAGAAAATCTAGATTTTGGCATCCGTGGGAAAACCGCGGATGCCATTTTCCAAACTGCCGCCGCTGCAGTTTGTATGTACTATGTAATTTGTACAGTAACAAAGTTAGGCACTATTCATCTAAATTGTATTTTTATTTTTGTTCCACTCATTTAAATAGTATTTGTCAAATTTAATTATTTTTTATTAGTTAATTTATTTTTTACTTTTTTATTAAAAATATCTATAGAATACTATTCATTCAAATTGTGTTTTTATTTTATTTCTCCTACTTTAAATTATATTTGTCAAAGTTACTTATTCTTTATTAGTTATTTATTTATTTTTATTTTTTAAAAATATTAAAAATAAAAAAAATAAATTTTTTTGATGAATAGTGTTAATACACAAGGAGTATATGACTCTCTCTCATTTGAGTAGATCATAAGATCTCATACTCCTCCATACAACTTTATATTTTCCTAACAACCAAATGGATAATTACGTTTCTATTTTCACGTAAAAGTTTTTCCGTAGAAAACTATTTCCCTGTAAAACTGTTTTACATGTAACCAAATAGACCTTTAATTCATTTTGGGTTCATGGTCTTTAGCTCATTCTGATGAATCTTCTAACGGTTGTGACTGATAAGCGTTGTAACTTCTGATCTTCATATTTAATCCTTTAACTGATTAAAGTTTTAAGATTAATTTTCTGGTTGTTGGTTTTTTTGATTAATATCTCTGCAAATTGGTTGATTAAGTCTTTTGAGACCTCAGGGATATTGAAGAATTTGAAAGCTTTCAAGTAGTTTTGTGCATGTAAATTAGAGCTTTCTTCTTTCTTTCCATGATATATATGTAAGCAGTCATACAAAAAGGATTTTTTTGACAAAAATGTTATTTCTTTTGTAGACCATTAGTTTTCAAGATATATGACATGTAGAGAAAATCATAGCCTAGATCCACAGAGATATGGTTTCCATATTACTCAGATAGCTAGCACAAAAAAATGGGTTCAAATCGAGTACATTGATTTGGAGAACTAAATTCATTCGTACCCGACCTGAATATATATTAAACGAATATTTTAAAAATATCTGAATCCATATTCATATCTAATGATGCGGATATTACCTGACCACCCATTTCTTCCTTCTCCTCACTTCTCGTCTCAGTTTTACAGTCTTCGTTGGGTCCCTTCTAGTCTCTGGCACGTATCATGTGTACCATACCTTCCTTTTCTCTCACTAGAAAAAATGGGGAACATTCGACTTTTTTTTTTAATTTAAAAGGTAATATTTACCCATTTATTAGTATAATAGATTTGAAGTCGTACAAGAGTCTAACAGACCAATAAACGGGAGCATCAGCCTATAAGAAAACTAAAAAGGCAATTAAAATTTCATAGATGACTCGTCCCAAGAGTAGGTACGACGAAACACAGCACGAGGACGGAGACCCGATCGTCGTTCACATCGTTCCGCATCATCTTCATCGGAGTCTTGGTCGAACGTATCTAGGAATAATTTAACTCCAGATATGAATATATTCTTAGCTTTAACACGCTCTGTAACAAATATAACATCAAATTACCTTGCTGCAATATTTTACTGTATCAGATGAGATGAGGAGGTGACGGTTGGTAGAAGTAGATTTATCGGGTGGGAAAACGAGTACGTTGAATCGGTAAACAAATTAATTGTGACACCTCTTTTTGGAGTAGATCGTGTAGTATATTTTCGATGGCCAGATGAGGAACAGTCGACTTACTCATGTGCCATGTCGTCAAAATTAAAGGCCCACATATATATAGTACAGAAGTGATTTATCCGACTTAAATAAGGGATAAAAGTTTAAACGAAGTTATGATTTATTATTCTTATTAACATGAAGTAGACCACATTCTCTCAGCGAATGTATTAATCCACAAGGAAGGAACCATCATGCATTTCTTTCGTTAATTTCTTTTGGTGTTTCAGGAATAAAACAGTTAAAAGGATATCCGTAGGAATATAATCTCAGAAGCGTATAGTTAGTACTTCTAAGTACAAGGGAGTACAAATCTTAGGAAAGGCCAACGTGCTCTCCCACTTCAGTACGGAGGGCCTCTCGGAAGGCCAGGGTCATGCGACGGCGTATTCGGCCGTCCCATAGACAGCAGCTCCCTCCGCAGCTGGAATACTCCGAAGGCCACCGTCGATCCCTGCGCACCCGACTGGAGCGTCCGCAGCGGCCGAGCTCCACGCGCCCCCGGCGAGCAATATATGAGCAGGCAGACGGCCAGGAGTAGGACTGGCGGAGCTTGCAGGCGCCGACGACGACCCAGCTGCGACATATCGTAATATGATCAGCTGCAGTACACTGGCTGTTCGGCGAAAACTAACCCAGGAGACAGAGATAGAGAGCGCAGCGGATCAGAGCAGGCCCTTGGAACTTGCCATGGTACTGTGTGGTGGTGGCGGAACTGACACCTATATATATATACTTATAAGCGTGCAATGGGGTTATCCTCCAACCCTCCGGTCTCCGGCACCGTCATCTGAAGCAGCAGCAACATTGGGCCGGAGACCGTGTCGATCGATCGAGAGTTTGAATGGGTCTCCGCGTAGACCAACTATATATCTATCGTGGTGGGTGGTGGCAGGTGGAGAAAAAGGCTGGCCAACATCTCAGGGGCCGATCAAACTAATGCAGTGTCCTAACGTTGCTGCGAATGCTTTGTTGTTAATTTAGTTCTTCCTCCCCCAGATGCATGACTTTTATAAGTTGGACCATTTCCTCAGAACATATTGACCTGTGTTGATCTAAGTTTCTTATTAACGGCCGGCGGGGAAAAAAAAAAAGTGAGCTAGCTTGGGGGCGATATATCTTCTTCAAGATTTGACTGGTTAGCCATGCATGGGGGCCGGAAAAACGCGTTGAGTTGTTTCCTGACCGGTTAAGGCCTCAAGGGTATTCGGTGTGACCTTAAAATACCGTAAAATACTGCGGAATATCTTTAAAAAAAAAATTAATGGCATTTGCTCTTATAGGTTGTAATTTTGTGATGGCGATGATAGTTTCGAATCTGGTATAGGTTAGTAAGAAAATAGTCAGATAAGCAATTTGTAACTAGAAAAAATACAAGAGGTATATATATAAGAAATTATCGCTTTAGATATATCACTGCCTTCGAGTACATGCGTATATCAATGGCGTAATCTTTAGGTTTCGTGCGCGGATTCAACATCTACTTAGTGCTCTTTATTCTTGAAGGCATTCAAAGTCGCATATTCAAAGTCGCATAGAGGTTTGCTCCATTCTCTATGATGTTAGAGTATGCAGGGAAACGATCAACTTTCACATTAGTTTATTCAGAAGAGAGAAGAATATATTACGCCGATTCAACATCTCTAGTTAGTGCTCCTTATTCTTGAAGGCATTCAAAATCGCACAGAGAGCCACTCACTCTGTCCGACAGTATTGAACTATAGTACAGCGGGGCCGCACCACTGTACATACTGTAGCTAGCCCTTCTCTAAAAATCGCACAGAGAGCCACTCACTCTGTCCGACAGTATTGAACTATAGTACAGCGGGGCCGCACCACTGTACATACTGTAGCTAGCCCTTCTAAAAGGGTCGTCAGACTGTAATCTGATGGCCCCCACCTGTCTTGTGCTGTCAGATCAAGATCCAACAGTACTGAGCAATATATATGTACACTTCAAGAATTCGACCCTCGTCTGCTTTTACTACAGGAAAATGCGGATTTAGAGACCAACTATTTCAGTAGCTATTCTGTCACTGTTGAATGCTGCGACCATCTTGCAATCGATTAGCGACCGAAACCGTTGGTCGCTATATTCTGGTCGCTATACAGCGATCGAAACATAATTGGTCGCTATTTCGGTCTCTATTAACGACCGATTGTTACTCGTTCGCTATTTCGGTCGCCCTTAGCGACCGATATATTCCGTCGCAGATTGATCGCTATTATATATATCGGTCGTTAACTTAGCGACCGATATAGCGACCAATGCTAAATCTGTCGCTATGTGAGGGGTGACCAATAATTAGCGACGGATAATTCCGTCGCTAATCAGTCGCTATTGTTATAATATATATTTTAATAAATTTAACATAAATGACAATAAATCATCTGATAAATAATAAAATAAAAGCACAATAAATTAACTACACAAATCACAATATCTCCACAAATCATAATATCTCATCACATAAACTACAACAAACACAAACTCATCATACATCCATTATAATAAAACTACAACATCAACACAACTGACACGAAATCACAAATCACAAATCCTCTGCATATGTGTCATCCTGGTCCTTGTCTTGCCCAACATCTCGCGACGGATGATCCTATATATTATTTATAAAAAATTAAAATCAAATACTTAATAAATAAATTAATTTTTTTTAAAATTAAAAGCAAGATGTTTTTCATTTAACTGAATTTGACAAATGACAGTTTTGAACATTTTGCTCAAATCGGGAGTCCTTCACAGGTTTGGGTTTTCTAGTTGTTTCATGAAGTTGATTGATCAACTAATTAACTGTTGGTTTTCTATTATCTTCAATGGAGAATTGACAGGATTTTTTTAATCTACAAGAAGGCACAGGCAAGGGGATCCAATTGCTCCTCCATTAGTCATCATTGCAGAAGAAGCCCTTAGTAGATCATTATCTAAGGCATTTCATGAACAGTTGGCTGGTTGGTTCTCAGTGCCAAGGGGATGTAATTGCTATTTCTAACTTGTTACTTGCACATGACACATTAATCTTTGCAAATGATACCTCAAGATCAATCAGAAATCTAACACATGTTATCTGTCTACAAAAGCTCATCAGGACAGAAAATTAACACAACAAAAAGTAGTTTCTACATTCACCAGCATGCCAATGCAAGACCGTAGTCTAAAATTCAGAGGTTGACTGGTTTTAGTTGTCAGAGATTCCTTATGAAATATCTTGCTCTCCCAATCCATACAGGCAGGAAAAAGAAGATTCATTACGCAAGAATTAGAGCAAACATAAACAAAAGAATTCAAGGATGGAAAGCAGCACAATTATCTCAAGAAGGCAGGTTGATTTTAATAAAGTATGTATTAACCTCAATTCCCATATATCATTCTAGCTAGCACTGCTCTGCATAAGGGTGTACATTCATTGATAGAAAAGGGCACTTTCTAATTATTTATGGGGAAGCTCTTCATATGGCAATAAAAAACATTGGAGATCTTGATCTCAGATATGTAAGCCTCTCAATGAAGGAGGCTTGGGTGTCATGTCTCTGAGGTCAATTGAGGTAGCAATGAGGGTAAGGATGCTTTGGATGGCTATTCCAACTCTAATTGGACCACTTACTTTAGAGCAAAACATCTGAAGCATGGTCAAATTTCTGAAATTAATTTTAAAACATTCAAGGGACCAGCTCGTAATGTGTGGATGCAGGCCAAAGATTTACTTCAGAAATACAGGAAAATAATTATTGGAGAAGACTCCTCCAACTTATGGTATGATAACTGGATTGGGAACAAAGCTTTAATCATTTATGTACCTGATGAACTAAAAAAAAAATCAACAGGGATGCAAGGTTACAGTCAAGGAAAATGCTCAAGCCCCAACTGTGGACCAAAAGGCTTAGATGGACTTTTTTCTGCCTTCTGCAATTCTGAGGAAAATCCATGCTGAGAATTTTAATGGCGAAATTGATCAGCCAGTGTGGATGCTAAATGCTAATGGGGACTTCTCGACTGCATCAGTAATAAAACATTTGGAATTCAGCCACATGCTATCCAATCTTTTAAGTGGGACAGAATATATTCCCTTAAAATTGTCAATTCACATGCGGCACAAACTTCAAAATGCTCTTCCTACTGATGATCAGATACCTAGATTGGGTATTCATCTGCCATCTAAATGTTCTTGCTGGAAGCACAGTTCACAGGAGACGTGTGATCACCTCTTCCTGTCTGGATACAGCTAGTTATATATGGGACTCTCTAGCAGCTAAAGGCATTAATGTTCACAGGCAAGCAGCTCATAATGTCAGTCATTATGCACAGAAAATCATCAAATGGCTATGATCTGCTTTCGCAGGTAGCAGTATTTTGTGTATTGTGAAAAATATGGAAGCCAGAAACAAGGCTAAAATTGAAGGTAAGCTGGAGTCAAAAGTTTCATTGCAAATGAAAATAATCTTTTCAATCAAGTAGATTATGAACATGACAGCAACTTCAGAAATTGATAAGAAGAAGAGAAGGGTTATGGCAGCATTGGTATTCAGACACATCCTATTCAACATAGGACTGTTCTCTGTGTTAGTTGGCAGCTGCCCAAAAGAGGTGAACTTGAACACTGATGGTTCAATGAAGCAGTCTGGGATCGCTGGAGGAAGTGGAATTATTAGGGACCATAAAGGAAATTTGATCTTTGCATTCTCTCATTCATAAGGTATCCCATACAGCAGAGACGAGCGATTCTTGATGCTTTAAGATACATCAAAATTCAGTCATATAAAGTAACCACTATTGAATGCGACTTGAAAGTCTTGGTGGGCATAATTCATAACAGATGCAAATGCCCATGGGGGAACACCATGGAACAAATCTTTGCTAAGGGTTGTTCTTAAAAGTTCCCAAACAGATAGAACATATATGCAAATTCAACCCCCTCCCTACCTTAATGTATGACTTCCTAAGTTTTTCTTCCCATTATAAATGAATGGGAATGTCTTAAATGAACCTTGATTACACAAACAGTTGATGAAACATGTTATCTTTCCAATAAAGAGGCTATCATATCTGGCCACAGAAAATTGCGATGTGGAAAATTCATTAAAGAAAGAAAATAGGATAACCGTTCTCATCATAACCCTGCCCCTTGACTAACTTTAGTTATCAGACTCCTTAACAATGAACACTATGTGGGTTCTCTTCAAATTAACAAAACAGTTCACAAAATAATAACATAACAATGACTAGGATTCATTTGGACCTTAACATCAAGGCGATGCACATTGAAGACATCCTTCATTGAATGAGAGTTGTATGCCAACATATAGGACCTGTAGGCATCTCTGGCTGACTGGTTTAGATGATAGTTCGTTTCCACCAATTTCTCCTACATCAAAAAATCAATATCTTAATCATGAAACCATAATGACAGCCCAGCTGATAAGTTATTGACTGGAATGTTGAGGAATACCAGATGAGACTGGACATTGGCCAGGTTCTTGGTGTCAAATTCGTATTCTTTGAGGGGCACCTTTGCAGCCTGCAACCAGGAAAATTATAAAGAGGGATCTTTTGGATAAATAAATAGGAAGTCACTTTCGACAGTAGTAACCCACCTTGAGATTTTTTGAAAGTTTTTAAAGATTTTTAATAACTGCCATGTTTGGCAAGATAAAAATAGGTATATTTTTTATTGAATTCAGTATTTCCAAATTTTATAATTTTTTTAAGATCTGTGTTTCCAGAATGTTTGGCAAGATAGAAATCGATTTTTTTTGTGAGTAAAATTTTATGGCAGCTGGTTGAGGAGTCGGTGTTTCCAAATTTTTTTAAAATTTTAAACAATGTTAAGAACTACCTTGTTTGGCTAAATAGAAACATGTAACCACGCTTTGTGGGTATTCCACGTTTCCAAAAGTTGTACAATTTTTAAAAAATTTTAAGAAAAGATAGAAATAAATTTTTTTGAGGAAAATAATATGGCAGCTGGTTGAAGATTATGCTGGTACTGCCATGTGACAAGACCAAGACTGAGAAATATAATATTAGTATAGATACGTAGCTCCACCCTATTGGTGGCTCTACATTAGCCTTGTCAATTATAACCCTTATGAGAGGGGACTGCATGCATGCTACTCCTGTCGAGTATATATCAAGGTTCATGTGGTAATCGTTAATTTAATTCTCTCTTGATTATTCCACATGATTCGTGTTTAAAAACTTGTACATGTAAAATCCAAATTGTTGTTTGTGATTAATTATGACTCTTGTTTTTGTGCTCAATTAATGTAAATTTTTTTCTAAGAAAGATTTAGTGTATTTTTATATTGTACTTAAGTGTAATTAATATTATTAGATACTAATCAGTCCATGTGGTACTTCTCATATGGAGAGTGATAAAGTGACAACCTAATTGTTAGATGTCACATATCTAATCTTATTACACTTAAGTGCAATAGAAAAGTATACTAAATCTTTCTCTTTCTTTTCCTTATCCATCTCTATTTTTGTTCACTTTATACAGGGAAAATTAATTAGTAATCCCTGTCAAATGTTTGATCTATTTTCTAGTATCTGACAGAGTTATAACTCATTACAACAAGTGTTATCTTCTGTTGCAGCATATGTTAAACTATATTACAACAAAGACCTCTCAATTACAGTCAGGGACTCCTAATTAATTTGCCCCTTTATATATGTTGCAACTGAAACACGTCTACTTGTCCGTTTTTTAATTGGAACTCATTTTCTTTGTTCTTTAAAGTGTTGTAGATGCATAATTTTTTTGTTTTTATTTTAAGAACATGCAATCTATCTTGGTGTTTGTTTTTCCACACCCTATTTTATTCGTAATGCTATCCACTATTAATTTCCTTCCCTCCCCATAGGGAACCTACAAATATTTATTTTTTGGCTTTAATTTGTAAAATCTAAATTTGAGGAGAACCTCCGTCAACTTGACCATATATCTTAATGAAAAATATGGCCTCCATAACTTGTTTATTACCCATGCGTCTAACTAAGAAGGGAACAAGATCTCACTGCAAGAAAGATATAATATGTAGATGGTTTTAAATCACAACCATCTACAAAGAGTTGTATTTGTAGATGGCTGAAAAAGGTCGTCTACATATATGAGATTTGTAGACGGTTTTAAAAAGTCATCTACACATGTGAGATATGTAGACGGCTAAAATAAATCGTTTATATACGTTATGTAGATCATTAAACATCCATCTGTGCCGTCTCCAACATATATGTAGACGGCTACATTAAATCGTCTACATAACATATGTAGATGAATTAAAAAAATATCTACATATGTGGGATATGTAGACGGATTTTTAAAGCTGTCTACAAATCCCATATACGTAGACGCTTTTTTTAATTCATCTACATATATTATGAAAATAAAATTAATTCTTTTAGCTTTCTTTGAAACATTAATTTCACATTTCAACGATATCCAATTAGGGTAAAATGTTAAACACAAGATAATTAAAATATGATACATGTTATGATAATTTTAATTTAATTTTTTAAAATAAAATCTTATAAGATAATTTTTTTTTCCCTTTTCAATTTTTCCTCCACTCTCGTTCACCCCATTTTTGTTTTTCCTCCATATGAGTTTTATGAGATAAACTCATGACTTATAGAACTGAACTAAAAGCACAACTATATGTCGTCCATTGCATACTTGAAATTCGTACCATATTATTCTTGAATCATTTTTAAAATTCATGAGAAATCCAACTCTATATATATTGTGTTTTCACTTGAAATTCGTACGCCATAATATGTTCTATGTGATCTGCACTGCATGAGACTTCGGTCCATGATCAATACCTGTGTAAATAAGAGTTTTGTCTGGCCTGTGGAGAAGCACCCCAATGTGCTTATTAATCGTGCGAGTATGAACTTGTGGTATATGATATGACACTGATATATGTGTAAGATTTGAAAGTAAATTTCGTGTGATATGATATACTTGATTTTTGATCAATTATTTGATATGTGTTAAATATGGATAGTCCTGTTATATATTGAGCATCTGATATGTACTTATTCTAGAATCATTATTCATTACCTGTTGTTAAACATATCGAAGCCATTGATTTGATACCTTGTTCAGTCATACGTTTTAATGTTCAATGACATGCATACATTCTTATGTCGCCCTTGTAGAGGTTCTGCTCATTAATGTATTAATTATTTTTACTATTGTTCGGACATTGAGCTTTATATAAATTTTATTAAACGTAAACTCATTAAATTACTTATATTTTTCAAATAGTGAAAATGAGGATATAGAATTGGAAGGGTCGGGCAAAAGTGAAGAGCGTCCCAGTTCTTCAGAGGGTCTGGAATAGAGTCTTCGAATCATGCATAAATTTTCCTTTTGAGTATATTTGTGAAATTAATCAACGAGCCCTAGGTCTAACTCCGATGACCAGTAAATAATATGGAGTTGACAATTGAACCTATTGATAATAGACATGAGTCAGTTGTCAGTGAACTTCTCTATTTTATTTTGCTCTAATTATCTATTTAACATTTGAGAAAGATTTAGTGTACTTTCTTATTGTACTTAAATGCAATATGACTAGATATTAAGTCTATATGACACCCCTCACATAAGGAGTACTGATAAAGTGACAACTCAATTATTGGGTGCCACATGAATTTAGTGTCTAGTCATATTGCAATATGAAAGTGCACTAAACCTTTCTCTTAACATTTTAGGCTGTACCTTCCGATTGTTCTCTTCCGGACGTGACAACACCTCATAAAAGAAAGGGCCATGTGGTGTGTTTTGATTGATGTTAAAAGTTAAAAATTTGTGTCAACAAAGTGTATGTTACTTATCAACCATTTTCCTCAAATTTTTTTTTGGTGGGGGTTGGGTTTCTTGATTTTTCATCACCGTATTCTCTAGTATATTAATTATTGATCCTCCATCGACGCCTTAACGTTAAATTTTACTCACACTCGGGAGAAAAACAAAAAAAAAAAAAGCATAAGGACTATATAATTGTTAGATTATTTCGGAGCATACACAGGCGTGATCTGCGCACGTTTATTACAACATAAAGTAGGATCACATATATTGAAGCTGCAATGATCCGTTTATTACATGGGTAGCACATACAACATTCTCTTGGCATGGTTTTTGCCCTATTTATTTAAACCATATATATATATATGTATATTATATAACTTGGTCGACAACTTTTTTAAATCTCTATGCAACAGCAGTCTTCTTTAATTCCACCCACCCACACATGCCATCATTAAGCAGGTGTCAAATTAATTTATCTTCGGATAGGTAATGTAAGAGGCAATTCCGCACGTGCCATCGAGTTCTCTACGGTTATTGCGCAGTATTCGGGCATACCCGTTCTCTCCCCACCCCTCCGACCAAGAGTTCTTGATGATCCAATACTCGTGTGGTTGCTCCCACTCGGACTCTTCGGTTGCGCCGTAGCCCACGGCCGCTACAACGTGGTCAAGATCGGTCCCACAGCCTCCGGTAATCACACCCTGCGGATAATTATAACAAGAGATTAAGAGCATGCGGAGCTGTGTCCTTGTTTGACAAGTGGAGTAATGCTAATTATCAGATAATTAGTTGACGTGGAATGGCCGTGCGACCGATTTGTATTGGTCGGCTGTGCGTACGTCTCAAGAGGGCGGTGTGGGACTCACGTGCGGTCAGCCAATCAAATCGGCCACGGGTCATTCCAGCTCATGTTAGTTACCTAGACGTCTGAGTAACCAACATTTCTCTTACATGTGAAGACGTCGTCAAATTAATAGAGCAATTAATCCATCATATATATATCAAGTAAATATACGTATGAAGTTGCTAGCTAGCTACCATGAATCACCCATCACTTGAAAATATAGAACTTCCAACCATAGTTGTAATTAGCAAGTACGTATTTGTTTACCCCAGTTATTGCTTCTAAAATGGATAAGAAGTTAATTAGAGAGATAGAGAGAGAGAGACACTAAACAATGTTAGACCCACTTTTTTATCTTTTTTGACAAAGAAGAACGTGTGATTTTGTAGACTCGAAAATTAATATTTGTAGAACTCAAGATAAAAATCTGAAAATTTTTATTTTTCTGTGTCCTCGTTTACTCTGTGAAATAATTCTCAACATGCACTAAATTATAATCACATTTAGAACATATATGTTGGACTTGGTCAGCAAAAGGGATGCCTTTTGAGTATATAATTTCTCCCCGGCTTCTAGATTGTTTCGCATCATAAAAGAAAAGAAAAGAGATAATGGATGATAAAAGTGTGGATTATATATATATATATGTATGAAATTAAGATGGTCTTGGGAAGTAAACGTTTGGGCTTTTTTCCCAGCTAGAAAAGGGTTTAAAATAAAAAATAATAATGGCGATCGATGGCTATAATTAAAAACCATGCATGATTTGGATATGACTGATCAAATCGCTCGATCGAATACGTACCATGCATGCATAAACCAGAATATTATAACAAAGGAATCACTCATGCATCGATCTTAATTAAAACAAGTCTAATATATATATATATATAGACGAAATAAGTATAATTAAATATTGGACAAAAAACATCTAAATTTATAAGCATCAGTGTGTGAGCTGGTGGGTGTCTTATCTGCTTACAGAGCGGTAGAATCGGAACTTGTCGCTTGAAGCCTTAACACCAACAGCAGCAGGCGCCCTTGCAACCACCTCTGCCATGACCTCCTCGCTCATGTACGCAGTATACACGTGGTCATCAATGGACACAGCATTCACCTTAAAAATATATATACCACACAAGCGCCAAGTTATTAAAATAAATATATAGATTCAGAAATAGAGAAATATTATTTTACTTATTGTAAGAGCAGATGACGTACGTGAATTGTGGTACGTAATTAAAGTACTAATCAAATTAAGATTTCTAGGATCGCGTCAATAAAAATTAAGGGCTGGGAATCGATATGTATATATATATATATATATATATATGATGTCATAATTAAGCATGATATATCATACATGAGTATACTTTGCTCTAGTAAAATGAGGGAGCAAGTATTCAGTTAGAAAGAGTTGGGTGAGTTCTAATTAGTTATTTAATTAGGCGCAATACAACTCTTCATAAAAAATAACATTTGATACTTATCAAAATCTAATAAAAATATGTAAGTAGAATAAATAGATGCATAATTGTGAAACACAGATAAATACGTAAGTGGAACAAATAATTTTATTCTATTTATCTATATATTTGTTCTACTCATCCATCTTTTTATTCTACTTATTTATCAATTAATCTACTTATAAGTGGAGTGAATTAATAAGTGAAACAAAAAATAACATTTATTTAATCCTCGTCAAAAAATCACCTGATTATTCTAATTAAGTCGAGAGAGAGAGAGAGAGAGGAGAGATATATATATATATATATATATATATATATATATATATAACAATATTTGTCATCGTACATACCAGATCAGCTTTGCAAGTTCCATTCAGAGCTACGTAGGGATAGTTTTGATCAGTGTCAATACCGCCATTTCGCTCGATATACTCGTAAGCTCGACAAACAAAGCCGCCGTCGCAACCAAAGTTTTGATCGTCACAATCCAGAAGCTGCTGCTCAGAGAGAGTGATCAAATCACCCCGGACGATGTAGTTGAGACTTTCCACGGTTGCAATCGTGGCAAATGTCCAACAACACCCTACATATATATATATATGCCATATATCACAAAAGAGACATGGCTAATAAATATTAGTGTGTAATTTTATTTTTGTGAAAAAAGAAGGAGAGAGACTGAGAAAAGAGAATGTTATGATGAAAATAAAAAATAAGAATAAAACAATTAAACCAGGAGGCTATATATATATATATGTTTGATTATAGTGCAGTGGCAAATGCCCAACAACACATAGACATACATATGCCACGCATCACAAAATAATTAAACATGGTTAATAATTAGTCTCTAATTCTATTTTTGTGAAAAAAGAAGGAGAGAGACTGAGAAAGAGAATGCTATGCAGAAAATAAAAAAAAGATAAAATAATTAAACCAGGAGGCTATATATATATATATATATATATATATATATATATATATATATATAGTGCAGTGGCATAACTTCTTATATTTGTCAAATTAAGCTATCATTGATTATTAGTAAAAGAACACATAAAAGATGAAATTAATTGGCCAATTGAGGAGAGGGGGAGAGAGAGAGAGAGAGAGAGAGAGAGAGAGAGAGAGAGAGAGAGAGAGAGAGAGAGAGAGGGGAGAGAGAGAGAGAGAGGAAAAAACATAGATACATGGACCGTAAATTTATGGATTAAAATTAGTATTATTAAGAAGCAAACATTTAGTAAAGATTAATTTATTATGAGGAAGGAGGAAAATCGACAATAATCCTAATAAGACTATACAATAACATATCTACCCAATTACTTGAATGACAAGGAAGTGGTCAATTAGTGGTTTAGTGGTAGCACTCCACGCACATTAATTAAGAAGAGGTTGGGATGAACCAAAGAATTTTTTTGAAGATTTTCCAAGGATGATATTAAGATTCTGAATTTCACCAGACGATATAATAGATTAGTATTTCAATAAGTAGAATAAGGAGCGGCTTAATTGGTTGGATACTCTGCCATATATTTGGAGGTCAGAAGTTCTACTCTTAGCGATAACAAATTTATAGTATTTTAATAAATAATTAAAAAAACAAATTACTTGAATGAAAATAGGGTGGAAAAATAAAACCTCAAGATCTTGCATGCATGCTCTACAAAAGTAAATTAGCATAAAACAAAAATAAAAGGACAAATTAAGAAGATAAAGGATGAACTTGACACTTGTATGTTTTGGTGGCACCATAAAAAATATATAATCATAAGGAAAATGAAGAAAACTATCTTAATCAATTGAGCTCAAAGCACATAAACAAGAATTACATGCAGGCACAACAACAACTTTGGTTAATTCTATAATACGTACAATAGAATCTAGCTTTCAACATACATGAATGATATATGGAGCAATAATATAATATCAAGAGCAAATAAATGATCAAGTACAATTACCACATTGGCCTTGACTCTTAACCGCAGTAAAGCCCCCTTATCCCTCCAATCAATAGATTCAGGAATGGACCTTCTCCCCCTCCTCCTCCCAACATGCTGCCTCCTATGATCACTTGTGGGCGTCGACAACATGAGTTCATCATGAGTCACATTAACTGGTTGAAACATAAGATAAGTAGATCGAAATTCTTCATTGGTCAAGTCTGCAAAATGGTTGAGCCAAGAGTGAAAGTATGATTGTTTGAAGGGTGGTTGTGTTCGTCGATGAGACGGAGATTATCTTTGAAGATATTAAGTCTTCTCTGCCTCTCTTGCAATGTGTTGTAGGACTTGTCATATTTGACCATCCACTCTTCAAACAAGTGCCTCATTTCTTGCTCACACCTTACAAACCCTAATAATTCGGTGCTATCAGCTCCCTCCTCCTGATCATAGTTGTTTATGATGGACATGCCGTTGATATTGCAAGGGAGGGTGTAAGAGTGGCATGGACATAAACAATTAGTAGTATGATCATGATCATATTTGCCCTTGTTAAAGAACCCATATGATCAATCCCTCACTACTAGTACTCTAGATCAACAAGACGAAGATGGAGAGAACAAAGGCTTTGAAGAGATATGTTTGGGCTTCTCGTTGGAGTTCTTCTCCTCTTATATATATGCATATATATACACACAAGATAAAGGGAAAGGGAGACCTTGTCAATCATGATGCATGTTAGGAAACATATGTGAAACATTTTCTTACTGCAAGAGACATGATATCAACACCAGAAATTAATGCAAACGGCCACTAACATGATGAAGTTGCACAAGTATTTGATTCATGATGAAGGCAACATTTTCCTTCTTTTCTTGCACAATCAGCACGCGAGGGGGGGGGGGGGGGGGGGGGGGGGGGGGGGAGGAGGAGTTGGCCATGATATATCACTATCGAGGTTTTGGGGCAAAGCAATTTATTTATCTCCATGCAAATTTTTTTGTTGGTGGTGGGGGGGGGGGGGGGGGGTACATGAATTCCTAGGCCAGTAAAATATATATGAGTTTGTTCGTGCACAATTTGTACTATCATATAAGTCATTAATTTTCAAGTGTTACAAAAATAACATGATGGTTGAAAATGCAAGTTTTGTTAAACCTTAGGACAAATATGTCACACAAGAAGAATTACCACCCCACCCCCACACCCTTTTTTTTTGGTAACGAGGAAATCTCGCCACGTGTGATTTTGTGGGTTCAGGGATTGGTGTTCGTGAACTCCAAAGTCAAGATTTGACAGCTCCTACTTTCCGTGTACCCGTATTGCTCTTACCCCACTTGACCGGAAAAACTCCGGATCTACACACCTCGAGGATTGTATGTAAATCAGGTAAACCCTCCCCAGGAATCGAATTCGGGACCTCTTATTTTTAAGCAAGAGTTCTAACCGATCGACCCAACCGGGGTCCTCTCCCCCACCCCACACCCCCCAACAACTAAATTTTTTTTTTTTCCAAGATGTCTGTTTTATTAAGGTAAGGTGGTGGGCACTTATGATGCCCACGTACTCTTCCTGCATTCTCCCTTCTAAGAGGAGAAGGCATGACAGCACACACTATTTATTAATTTATGACACTTGCCATATTCCTGGTATTAATGTTGGATCAAATCTCTATTGTTACATCAAAAGTTCGAGTTAATAGAGGAGACGAATCGTATATCTTTTGTGACAGCACAAAACCCCACGTCAATATTGTGGTGGTCTGAGAGACTTCGCACAGAGTGGTTAGTCTCTGCGCCGGGTTGGACTGTCAAATACCAATGCCATTATACACATCAGATCCCATGACAGCATGTAGTAACAACGAATCCTAAGAGAGTTGTTAGATCTCATAATCTAACAAACTCACCCCCCCCCCCCTCACTTGAGAAATTTGAATCCGCAACCTCACTGTAATCCTACTTGTTGGATCCCCACATCAATGTTGTAGTCGGCCTAAGGGGTTTCGCACAAGACGACTGTCAAACACCGATGCTACTACACATCCGATCCTAAACCAACATGTAATAATAGCAAATCCTTAAGAGAATTGCTGCACCCCATAATCCAACACTTAACATGACATGCCTAATTAACACTAGGAAGGGAGAGAATATATAATCACATATACAAAGTTCAAACCATACTTCATGTATACGGACTAAATTAAAATTCTTTCATCCAAATTAAAGATCCACAACTATGTGTGTGCATGTTGAAAACCATGCATCTACGT